>PISX010026646.1:0-24185 GCA_004024625.1 Mellivora capensis | reverse complement strand
AAGAAATGAAATCTTGCCATTTGTGATGACTTGGATGGGACCAGACGGTATCATGCTTAGTGAAATAAGTCAATCAGAGAAAGACAACTATCATCTGATCTCCCTGATATGAGGAAGTGGAGATGCAACATGGGGAGTTTGGGGGGGAGGAAAAGAATAAATGAAACAAGATGGGATCGGGAGGGAGACAAACCATAAGGGACTCTTAATCTCACAAAACAAACTGAGGGTTGCTGGGGGGAGGGGGGGAGGGAGAGGAGGGTGGGGTTATGGACATTGGGGAGGCTATGTGCTATGGTGAGTTCTGTGAAGTGTGTAAACCTGGAGATTCACAGACCTGTACCCCTGGGGATAAAAATACATTATATGTTTATAAAAAAATAAAAAATAATATAAATTTAAAAAAAATAAAATGGCAAAAAATTTTCAAAAAAAAATCCTTTTAGTCAACAGCATTTGGTAAAATGTATGATATAAAAACAAAAAAATTAAAATATAGTTTGATAAAGTTGCATTGATTAAAATTAAGTAATTCTGTGTGACAAAAATCTTATTTAAATAAGCAAAATTAAAAGATAACTCATAGCATGAGAGTAGATAAGACATATAAATACACACACATAGATATATCACATTAGTATATAAAATATATGAAGAAATCCTACAAATGAATATTTTCAAAAGTAAGTAAACCATTGCAAAATAATAAAAGAATAAACAAACAGTATGATAGAAAAAATTATAATGTTAAAAAATTAGAATATTAAAAAACTTAGAAGAGGGGCACCTGGGGTGGCTCAGTCAGTTAAGCATCTGACTCTTGGTTTCGGCTCAGGTCATGATCTCAAGTCTGTAAGATCCAACCTCAGCCCCACATTGGACTCGCTGATCAACGTGAAGTCGGCTTGAAATTTTCTCTCTGCTTATCCCACTCTCTCTGTCTCTCCCTCTGCTCTTGAGCAACCTCCCTCCCTCTCTCTTTCTAAAATAAGTAAATAAGTAAGTAAATAAATAAATAAAATTTTCTAGAAGATTCTTAACCTTTCTAATTGTTAAAAAATGTAAATTAAAGTAACTTGGATATATCACTTCTTAACTAATGGGAAAAATTAAAAGATCTAATAATAAAAGTATTGACTTTGATGTAGGAAAACAGAAATATTGATATTCTGAAGTGTGAGTATAAACTGATAGAACAACTTTGGATTATATTTTCTTTTTTTGAAGATTTTATTTATTTATATGATAGAGAGAGAGAGACCACAAGTAGGCAGAGAGAGGTGGGGGGTGAAGCAGGCTCTGCACCGAGCAGAGAGCCAGATGTGGGCCTCAATCCCAGGACCCTGAGATCATGACCTGAGCCGAAGACAGGGGCTTAATCCACTAAGCCACCCAGTGCCCCTGGATTATGTTTTAACATAAGTTTATCAAGTTCAACCCAGCCATTTTCTTTTTAGGAAGACAAACTGGAAATAAAACTGTCATCCAGGTATACAGGAAACGTTTCATGTGTCCCCTGTGGTTATATGAGAGGTTTTATTTTTATTTTATTTTTATTTTTTTATCTTCTTTTTTTTTCATTTTATTTTATTTTTTCAGTGTTCCCAGATTTATTGTTTATGCACCACACCCAGTGCTCCATGTAGTATGTGCCCTCCTGAATACCCACCACCAGGCTCACCCATTCCTCCACCTCCCTCCCCTCCAAAACCCTCAGATTGTTTTTCAGAGTCCACAATCTTTCATGGTTTGTCTTCCCCTCCAATTTCCCCCAAGTCCCTTCTCCACTGCAGATGAACAGCAGACTTAGGAGGAAAAACTGAAGTTTGGCTTTGCAGATGGCTAGATTTAGTATATAAATGTGAGCCAAACATGGAGAGCAGCATCCCAACAACCTCACTCAGAGATGGTTGAAGATAAAGATAATGATGATGGTAAATCCTCCCAATGGGCAAAACTTCAGGAGGTAAACATGGTCAACCAATTTATGTGGAAAAAGAAGTCGCCCCAAATTAGAATAAATAAGGAGTAAATGGTCTGGATACATGTTCAGGGGCTTCAGGAGAAAATATTGGAATTCTGATAATAAGAAAGTTTGGGGTGGATAACAAAGTGTGGGATAACAAAGTATGGGAGGGATAACAAAGTATGAAGTACTTAGTATCCACCTTTTAAAGTCCAACAGGGAGCATTTACGATGAAAGAAGCTCCAGCCAAGTAACAAAAGGGCCAAGCTAGCTTATATCAGCAGGCCTCTGTCATTGGCCACCCAGACACATGGGTGGGTAGGCACATGGATGTGTCACATGGTAGGCACATGGATGGAGTGTCCTCAGTAGCACAGGTGAACACTACTCATGAGTCCAAAGGCAAAGATTCGCTCACTGAGATTGATCTATTCCTACTACCAAATGTCAAACCTATAAACAGCAGAAATAAATGCCAAAGCTTCAATGAGACCAATTTCTTGAAGAGACCTGAAACCACTTGATGACAACTGGACACCCTGGGCCCCTTCTATCCTGAAAGAACCAGAAGTTTGTTCTCACAAAAATAGACACATACTCCAGGTACAGATTTGCTTTCCCTCCCTAACCATAGGGCCTTAGTCAGCATGACTCCTCAGTGGATTATGGAGCATTTCATTCACCTTTAAAAGGTCTCATATAATATCATGTGAATCCAGGAATCTATCTTGTAGAAAAGATGTTGGGAGGGTAGGTCAAATGACCATGGAATCCTCTGGAATCCTCCATACCACCTGGCAACTTCTGCCTTGATAGACTGTTGAACTGGCCTACCAAGCACAACTGAGAACAATAGTATGGAGATAAGAATTTGGGAGGGTAGATCCAGTCTACTTTTTGAACCAAAATCTTTACATGACACTCTGTTCCCAGTCTGAAGAATATATGCTCAGGGAATCCAGGCAGGTACACAGCACTCAGAGAGACCCACAGAGTAAATGTGTGCTTGCCTTCTGTGCAAGTATGGGTTTTTCAAGTTATATGTCCTGGTCCCCAAATATATTGAGAAAGACATCTGCCGGACAAGGGATGGACCACGTTCGACATGGAAACGTGCTGTCTAACCCCTTTTCAAAGAGAGACTCACTGCCCGTGGCAGAGAGTGTAGCCTAGAAATAGTCAGTGATAACTTCCTATATTTAGCTAACTATCTGTTATTTTCTCTCTTCTACATATATATATATCCTTTTCAAATGTAATCTACACAATTTATACATGATTAAATACTGTTTTGTGACATTTTGTACTTCACCATATATTGTACATATTTCTGAATATGACTAAATATTCTACAATATGACATCTGTGGCTACATTTGTGGCTAGTTCTAGAAACTATAAATATCATTTACTTCTCTGATTTTGATACTTATTTAAGTGCATTTCCCTTCTCTGTATGGAGCAAGTCATGAAGTTTTCCTACAGAAAAGGGCAAGCAGGAATTCCCAGGATATCCTGAGAGGAGGTACACCCACTAAAACCTCTCCCAACTAAAGTTGTAAAGTATTGTTAAAAATTTAGAGATGAGACTTGCAAGACAGAGTGGACATATTACGCTGTTTATACATCTTATTCAGAACTTTCCTGACTTAGAAATTTAAATACCACCTGCTATTCTTGAATCTGCCTCCTTCAGTCCCGTGAGTCTTGCCCCAGGTAAAGCAGGCCAGAGCAGACGGGACCTTCCCAAAGCCAATCTTTAGTGACCTATTTCCCAATCACAATTATTGGGCACAAAAGTAACTTCATGGTATGAAAAAAGACAATAAAGTGTATATAATTCTGTTTCTAATTTATTCCTGGAACCAATTATGACTGCGCCTAATAGCTTAAGCCAACCACCAAGTCATAATAGGAAGAGAATGATAGTGTGTATCTAAGACTGGACTTGACAGGGGCTGCCGCTGGATGACACAGACCAATCCTGAGAAGGGGCAGAATGGCAGTTTGTCCATTATCAAGGAAGAACTACCAGGACTTTAAAAGTATATGCAAACTGTGACTTTTCCTATTTGTGTTTCTATTCTTTTTTTTTTTAATATTTTATTTATTTATTTGACAGACAGAGATCACAAGTAGGCAAGAGAGGCAGGCAGGGAGAGAGAGGAGGAAGTAGGCTCTTCGTGGAGCAGAGAGCCCGATGTGGGGCTCGATCCCAGGACCCTGGGATCATGACCTGAGCCAAAAGCAGAGGCTTTAACCCACTGAGCCAACCAGGCGCCCCTCTATTCTTATTTTGATTTGCTTCTCTGACCCCAGATCCGTGATTGGAGTGCCTGGGTCAATGGCCATGATCATGGCACCAATGACAGCAAAAGATTTTCTGGGAGCCTTCAGGGAGCACAGAGATGTCTCTCCTTCCAGATTCAGCCCCCTCCAATGAGGCAACACAGGCCAGGGAGATGGTGGGGAGAGCAGTCTTCCCTGCAGAGCTGACTCACTCTCGGCTTGGCTGTCTGAAATGCAGACAACATACATGTTCTTCAGGGAGAACCTCTGAAGGTGAGAGGACCGTCATATGCACCACCAAGGAAGATGGGGGATATAGAAATCGTGGACAAGTTTTATGGCGAAGTGCTAAGTATCCTGTGGTCCCCAAAGATATTAGCACCAATCTTAAATATGTCCTGAAAGGAATAAAGTATGGCTAAATTGCTTGACCTTTCCAATCTTTGGCTTCCTGTCTTCTGTATGGGAGAAAGGAAGCCCATCTCTATGAGTACCTGTGAGGACAAAGCAGCATAACTCTTACCAAGCCCTTACAGGTGTAGAGGACAGTTTAGGTGGTCGGTTTGTCCAAGCTTCCAAGCAGTGTGTTCTGTCACGTACACAGAGCAAGAAAAGGTGCTTTAAAACCATTTCCTAATGTAGTCCTCACAGCTTTGGGAGGGCATGATTTTATTCGTGACACAGAAAACACAGACTAAAGAAACCTTGTGACTTGACCAATGCTTCATCATTGGTGATGTGAAACTTGGCCTGTCTTCTTTTTTGGTTGTTGTTGTTGTTGTTTTGCTTGTTTATTTGTTTGTTTTTTGTTTTGTTTTGGTTTCTGTTTTGGGTTGGTTTGTGATTGTTTTTGTTTTTTGTTGTTGTTGTTTTTGTTTTTTGTTTTTGTTTTTGTTTTTGCCTGTCTTCTGAGTCCAATTCAGAAAGTGCCACATTGTCACCCTGGACGAGTCCACAGCACATGGAACAGAGCTGCCACTTTAGCTCCTCTGGACAGTCTGAACCATGCAGGATCCATGCCAGCAGTATTGACTCTATTGTGTTCAGTCGCTTCCCTCTTCAGATTTTTGAAAGTAAGAAGAGCTAGAAATATGCCCTAAACCCACTGCATGGGAGGAACTACGTTCGCTCAATAAAATACCAACAGACTGTGACTCACGGGGATGGTCACCAGGTATCGCTAGTGCCTTCCACACACCACCGAAGCGTATATTAACTATGAATGTTGTCCATGTATACATAACAGATTTTTATGTAATAAGTACTTGTCTACATAGACATTAATAAACTTTAGATCAAATCTTTGTTACTGAAGAGTGGTATGTAAGAAGCACCTCAATGTGGGCCACAAGCTACACCTTTTTCATCACCAACAACTGACTGTGCTCTTTGAGGGATAAAGGCAAATCTGTGTAATTTCAACGCCAACCTTATATTTATTTATACTGTGGCTCAATTAAATAAAATGCTAGTTAGTGTGCATTTACTCAGATATGATCCTTAAAACATGGAAGAACAGAGCCTTAATTACCCAGAATGTATAAGCAGTCTATATAAGTCTTAAATGATTTCTGTCCCCCATAGCTATCTGTAAATCTACGAAAATGATAAAATTCAACAAGTGTGGCTCTCTTTGAATGCAAGAACATGACAATAACCTCTGTAAAATGCTACGGAGCTGTAGTGGGAGTGGTTTCATTACCCTCTGTGGGTCTTCAAGAGTAAAAAATATCATTTTCCTGGCTGACTACTGCCTGGAATGCTCACCCCAGTAACTATTGTACCTTTTTATTTTGTTGATTTCCTATCTGCTGCCTTCGAGTGCCACTCCTCCTCCCACCTCATCTTCCACGTCCAGCCTGCCTGCCCTGCCCAGCCCAGCTGCAGCAGATAGAGTATGAAGTCGCACAGAGGCGCAAAATGAGTTCTTCCTTGGGATCTGCTTTTCAATCAATGCACGTCGACTCCATGGGAGTTAAATTGAAAACATATGAAGAAAGAAATCACATTGTTCTCGCTTTTCTCTTTTTGTTGCTAATACATATTTTGCTATAAAAATTCAAAGATATATATGGGAGGAAATTGGAATAACCTCTGAATTATATATTGACTGTGTTTATATGGAAAGATATGGATAGAATTATTTATTTCAAAGAGATACATTTTTTTCATGTATACTGAAAAGATGATAACAAGGACAAAATATGTGTTTGTACGTATGCAGGTACATATAATGTTTCAATCATTCAATAAATAAGGTGCTTCCACACTAGGCAGGACATAGATGTGGGATGTGGAGATGAGTAGACACAGTCCCGGCCCTCAAAGAGTTCACTTTTAGGAAAGGGGACAGGAACACAAATGGCACAAGACATAAGCTATTTAACGTGTTATCCCAGAGTGCAAATATGCTGTGAGATGGCATGAGACTGAGTTTCATTATTTGAGTCTCTTAGTGGTCTTAGACCAGTTTCTGTGACTAGTGTGAAGTCAAACAGCTCATCAGTGCAAAAACCTTCCCCACACTCTGTAGCTGTCAAATCGGAGGGTCAGAAGAACAGTCTTCTCTCAAGAGAGATCATGTGCAAGATGCCTGGGGGAAATCATGAAAATTTTAAGAAGAATCAGACAATAATTGTCCTTTACAGAAGAGATGAGGAATGGGACAAATCAGCACTCTTTTGTTACCAGCCTCGTGTTTATAAACAATCCCAGGAAAGAAGGACAGAAGAGCAGCTTTTCTTGTTTCTCTTAGACATATCCTTCTTGGGTTTCTTCTACTGAACAATCCTAACAATCAACAGATAAACACACTCACACACTTTTCATCAAGCACGTTGTCCTTGGGCAACTGTGACATAATAACAGTTTCCCTACAGCCATAACGATCTTCATGGGTGGAGGAAGGCTAGTGCAGGGGACAGGTTGAGGAAACCACTCAGAAAGAGAGAGTGGGGAATGCTAAGGCACAAGCTCGGGGCAGTTGTTCCATGTGTGGGTGTCCGGGGAGTTGACATGGAGTGGGTTGTTCTATAAAAGAGAAAATCTCTACTGAACTGAAACTAATCCCTTAATCCCTTCCATTTGTACATCAATTTACAGTTCTCCAAGCTCTTTTCCAACCATTATCACATTTAATCTTCACAAATGCCAGGAAAGAACACAGGACAGGGATTAATTGGTCCTTTTCATGTAGAAGGGAGAGGAAGTGATTGGGCCACGGTCACAAAGACAGGAGGGACAGACTGGCTGAAACTTCTGGTTGTTTTTGACCTTTCAGCAGAGACCTCCTTTTTTAGGACTAATTTTAAGCCTGGAGGTAGATATTAATGCAGGCCATGGGAAAAGAGAAGTAAACGCATGAGAGCCTTATGTCGTGTGCCAATCTTCCTTACCAGGTAAAAACAGACTTCTCCTAATACCCTGCCTGGTCTCCTACACTCAGTCAGAGCATGTCACAAGTGTGGTTCAAGGACATCTGCCAGCACAAAACTGCGGGTTTCCACTCCACGGTGAGATAAAGGGTTTGTGCGTGAATGCAGCCGACGGTCCCAGAGCGAGCTCTGTCGGGTGGCATGTTTTTCACAGCAAGGTTCTTCTAAGAGGAGTTTACTGTCCTGCACGCCTGCACAAACACACATTCCCATCACGACCCTGCCTGAGCAGTTGCGGGACAAACCCTTAGACTATCATGGCTCACAATCAATAAAACGAATAAAACCAAATTAATGAAACTCCTAGTGTGGGATTTCAGAGGAGACTTTCTCCATGATAACTACCTGCGTTCCACTGGAGAACTTTGAAATTGGGGAGGTTCCTCATGCCCATAGTGTCCTCATCTTCCCGCCCCTCCCGACTGGAGTAAGCACTTGTTTCTCCAAACAACACGCTTTTGAGGTCTTGTTTCTTCTCAGTGGTGGACCACGGGATCATGAAATTTTAGAGCCTGGCAAAAGGCATTTATAGGAGAAAGGCTAAGGGTAAGGACACAAGCATGCTCAGAGGGCTCTGCAGAGACCGGGCAGGGCCCCCTACTTTAGAGTTAAGTGAGGGAAGGTCTTCAGGAAAGATGCCAGAGAAGAAGTGACAACTGCACAGAGCCTGATGAGTGCTGGGAATGTACCAGGTAGAGAGTGGAGGAAAGTGAATATCCCACAGAAGAAGTGGTGCATGAAAAATCACAAAGGAGAAAGCTTACAGAACTCCAAGCATGTAATTATTCAGCAGGGAGAGAAGACTAGCATAAGTGGGAGGAGCCTGGCCATAAAGGATCATAAAGGACATATTTTGCCAAGGTAAGAGGCTTAGTTTTTATCCTGTGGGCAGTGGTAAGCCATTGAAGGCATTTATTCAAGGACAGGAAGAATAAGGTCAAAATTTCTAAAGAATATCACTCTGGAAACAAGATATTTGGAGGCTGTTAGTGAAGGCAAAGAGATCAGTTGACAGATTTTTGCAGCAGCCCAGGAGGGCCAGTCTGGCTGAGCCAGGAAAAGTCGAGTTTTAGAAAAGAAAACTGGAATTTTTACCAGGTTGAGTTTGATAATTAATGATAACATTGGGGTGCAGGGTTTAGAGAGAGGGAAGTATTGAGGGCAATGGAGTTCTTGGTTTGTACGACATGCTAATGTACTGATTCCCAACCCAGCACACATTTCTCTCCATAACGAAGCAAGCTGTAGGAGGAAGTCAGAGCCCACCTGACCCTGTCCCTTGGCCTCTGTCCAGCAATAGCCAAGTTCTGTGGAATAACCAAATTGGGTCAGGGTCACAGCCTATCACTCAAGACACTCTGCACATGTTCACAACCTGCTCCTCTATAGTTTGGGGGTCCAGAGCAGCTTCCTGGCCCTTGCTACATCTCATACTCTCCTCTCATCCTACTATCTCAGACCTGAAGATTGTTTCTGTTCTCCCTGCCTTTTGACTCTGCCTCTCCTCAGTGACCCTGAATGGGGTAACCGATCTCTTCTCCCTGCTTTGGCTTGCCTTGAATAAGATGCCTAACATAGCCAGCACTCAGGATCCAGGCTTGCCTGATCCCAGCTCACCAGCAAGCCTTCCAGTTTTGACCGAGTGCCTCTAATCAGAGCTCGGCACAGTTTTAATGGCCCCAGCGGCCTGGTGTTTGCTATATCCTTCCCGAAGACTGTAGGATGGTCATTTCTCTTGGAGATTGCCTAGCTTAGAGGGAAGGTTTTGAAGCCTGTTCTGCCCCACTTCCCCTGCCATTCACCATTGTACCTAGCAAGCAAAGGGAGGATGGACAGCTCACAGCATGTATTGGAACTCAGTGGGGATGAGGGACCAGCAGGGTAGAATAATAATGTCTGGATTGCATTGTGCCTCATTGAAGCCTCATAACAAAAGTGGTTTACTCAACATGGAACTGGTATGTATTGTATCCATATTATGTAACAAGTACTCTAGAAGGAATTCCAGATTCAGGGGGTAGAAAAGGAGGAAAGGTTTCCTTCTGGTTGTGAAGATAAGGTTTTAGTGGAGAAGAAATGGATATGAATAAACAAAAGATATGGTTAGTGGTAAGTTCTATGGAGATAATATAACAGCATAAAGAGACAGAGGGAGATAGAGGCTAATTTGGGGTGAGTGGTTAGGGAAGGCCTCTCTGAGTAGTTCGCCTTTGAGCTGAGATAGGAACATAGGGAGTAATCAGTCCTGCTTTCTGGGAAGGCTGGTAGGAAAATCATTTTTGCCAGAAGTAACAGCTGGTACAGCTACTCCAAGGTGAAACCTGGCATAGCTAAATGCAAGGATCCTACAGCAAATTTGTTTTGGACAAGCCATGTAGGAGCTAAAGCTTGTTTCCAAAATTCTGTTCTGGAAGAACATTATTGCTTCTTAATTTCCCAGTAGATACCTCTTTTTATTCTTTAGAGAAACACTTTGGCACATTAGAAAGAGCACAGGATTTGGGGGAAGACATAATTAGGTTTGAATACCAATTCCATCTCTCTTTATTTTTATTGGGTTAGTTAAGGTATTCAAGATCTCTCAGCCTCAGTTTACTCACCCGTGTATTAAGAATGGAAAGCTTGACTGTGTATTTGGAGAGAGACCCAGACAAGGTAAAGCATTTATTAACATTCAGTTTCCTGAAAGGTAATGAGCACTTAATAAATATTAGTTCTTCCCCTTCCTCATTAAAACTATTATAAACAAGAGCATTATTAGAACTATTATTAAGTTCATAACCCTCCTGCTTCCATTTAAAGGAAATTATTTTTATTAGCAGAATAGAATATGAAGAGAAATGTGACATCACAATATTTGTAAGTTCTGCTAAATATATTTAATGTAGTAGGTGGGTAGTCTGTTAGGATACACCAATTTCAATGGGCCTTGAGGATTTAAAATGGCAACAAAGAAGAAAAAGAATTGAGCTTAGTCCAGGGCAAACTGGTCAATTAACATTCTATTTTCTTCATCTAAAGAAACAATGAAATGGACCTGCCATTTTTGGGATGATTACTATGTGCCTCAAGTTTTGTGTGTTAAACTTCTAATTCTTTTTCTTTAAATTAACATATAATGTATTATTTGTCCCAGGTAAACCTCTAATTTTAAAATAATCTGGAAGTTAGGTGTTTTTATTGGAACTCCAGCCACTGCAAATGACAGAATCTCAATTTTAACTCACAAAAGAGATGATTTTGTGAAGCACTCACTGTGAAGTTCAAGCTTGGGACCAGAATCAGGCAGGGCTGGATTCAGACGTTCAAATGAGGTTTTGAATTTTGTTTTAACTTTGCTTTCCCTTTCCATTTTCCTGCCTTTCATCTTCCTGGGTTGGCTCTGTCATTAGTTAGGCAAGCTCTTCCCAGGAGAAGAGGCATCATTGCTGGAGTCCCAAGAGTCCTCAAGAAATTTTTCTTTCACAGAGTTCATAGACCAGTCTCAGGGAGGACACTCATGGGCCCTGCTTGGAACAAATTTTTTGTGTTAACACTTTCTCGTGATCAAGGTGATGAGCTCAAATGCCCATCCTGTAATGATGTCAAGAACGGTATTTAGGGACTGATGGGAAATAGGGTCATGAGTGACAGCCCTATCAGGACCAAATGGATATGGTAGTGTTGTCAAAGAAAGGATGTTAAACAGACATACACTCTATGGTAGCTTGTGCTCTCGATTTGCATGTAAGAACGCTGAGGCTTGGATATATAATCAACAAACAAACAATCTTACCCAAGTCACACAGCTGTTCAATGAAAAACAAAGATTAAAAATAATGACTGATTCTGAAGGCCGTGTCAAGTATGTCAGCTGCTTTTCTGACCCTTCAGTAATGCACAGGTACTTCCAAGATTTCAGCAAGGAGAATTAGATTATTGTTTTCCAAATTTGCAGTGTCCAATTTTAAGGTATTTTTCATGCACCGTTTCATCTCTGTTTTGGCCTTTTTTGTTATACGTATATTAGGTTATTTGAGCATGATGCTTCTTTGTGCTATTTTGTATTTTGCAAATGCAATCTACTAAACAATGAACTTATCAGAAAAAGAACAGTTAATTGGAAAGGACTCAGGCCATGTGCGAATGAACTCCGTTAGTCTTGCATTTTGAACGGTATTTATTTTCCAGTCAAATCCACAGGGCCATACGGAATGCCAGAGGAAAATGAAGGAGATATGTTGTGATGGTTTCAAATTGTCCTCAGCAGAGCCATGGACCTCCAGCACTCCCCAGGGACTCCAGCAGCGCCCAAAAGGAGGCCGAGAGAGCTCCATGTCTCAGCATGCTCCATCTCCGTCCAGCTCCATCTGCATCATTGAAAATATAAGGGTCACTGCTTTAGTAGAAAAACCTGCAGCCTCACTCACAGGTCTTATGGCAGAGCATGGTCATTGGTGTCATCTCTAGCACACGATGGTGGGGTGGTTGTTCTGGCAAGTTGCTTGTTAAGAGTCAGACATGGCCCTCCCCTTTTGAGGTATTGAGCTTCAGAACACTCCCCACAAGCGAACTCAAGTATTTCAGAGTTTTATTACTCACACAGGCATAGGCCAAGTGGTCAGGACCCCAGAAGGAACTAGAGATTTTTATTAAATTTCCCAGAATCAGCAGAAAAACAAATTAGTGAACTTGTTGGCTGTGCTGTCTGGGCTCAACAAAAAGACTTGGGGCTCAGCCGTTAGGGACACGAGCTCCACGGTAACTCATCAGTCCTTACCAGGTGACCAGTAATTTGTAACCAGTCACTTCTCTTTGAGTAACTGTGTGGCTCTGCCTTTGTCTGAGAGAGGTCATCACTGGAGCTGCTACACTGAGGAAAATCCCAAGGCTTTAAAACAATGATTTCTGATTATTCTTTGGAGTTTAGTACTCACTGTTCTTTTTTTTTTTTTTTAAGATTTTTTTTATTTTATTTATTTGACAGACAGAGATCACAAGTAGGCAGAGAGGCAGGCAGAGAGAGGAGGAAGCAGGCTCCCTGCTGAGCAGAGAGCCCGATGCAGGGCTCCATCTCCAGACCCTGAGATCATGACCTGAGCTGAAGGCAGAGGCTTAACCCACTGAGCCACCCAGGCGCCCCTAGTACTCACTGTTCTTTTTATTGTTTTTTTTCCCCTTGCATTAGTATTTTTTTTTTTTTTGCATTTTAACACATCACACTGAAGAGTTTTAGGCATCTCTTACTTATCTCATCCAGTGGCATATGGGTATGTCTATGCACTCAGCAAATATTTGTTCAGCAGGGATTTTAAACCATGTCCTGTGTAACACACCAGATCTATAAATCGAATAAATTCCCCAATACCAAGTGCCAACAATACAGTGGGGGTGGTGGGGGGAGGATGGAACCACAAATACAAAATGATAACACAAAGGTAGACTTGTACTCAGAGAGAGTCATGTGCAAGGAAATGAATAAGTACAGAGAAGATGCCCATGACCCAGCACAAGGGAAGTGAGGATCGGAGCAGCCTTCCATAAAAGGGGACCTCTGGCCTTCCTTTTTAGCCATTCTTCTTTGTACTGTGCATGAAGAAGTGGCTAGAAGCTGGCTGCAAATGTTTGTTTAAAAAATACCAGCTGCCAACTGAAGGCAAACACCTTTAGGCACCATTGGATAATGACTTAGGTACCACATACCTATGGTACCATCAGGAAGTCTTATGAAAACTTGACCTTCATGGAGTCTGATGCTCAGAGATGGTGTCTGATTTCAACTGACCCCATGTTCACTTCGCTTACCTTTGAGAATGTTGCTCAAGACATCATTAAACCTACATATTTTTTTTTCTTAGGCATGCTATCTCTCTCCCCATGAAGGCACCTCTTTCCAACACAGGCAGATTTAAATAGGAAAGAAAAAGAGAATGAAACAATGTGACTTTAGAACCTCTCAGGTTCTAGGAATCCATTAGCTGTGTGGCCTCCAGACTGGATGGTACCAGAGGGAACCCCCTGTGAGGGTGTCCCATTACACATTTTGCTCATACCTTCAAGAGAATAAGAAATGTACTTTTTGTTTTGTTTTGTTTTGTTTTCCAGAGCAAGAGATGCAAAGCAGAGTCCTGGTGCAGGTGCACTGGGGGCTGAGGTTTAAGAACATTGCTTTGGGTATCAGCAAAAGAGAAGTTCACACTCTAGTTCTGTCAATCACTGTGTGAACTTGGCCATGTTACTTCACCTGTCTGATCCCCCGTTTCCACATCCCCTAAAATAGATACTGTGGGGGTATCTACCTCATAATGTGAGAATCAAATCTGAGAGTGTGAGGTGAGGGAGCTTTAGCCAATAGTTGTTTGCTTTTTTATAAATATATATAAACGTTCTTCTCAATTCCTATAATCTATCCTTAGAGGAAGTTAAGTGTGGTTAGTGTTTAGAAAAATGAGAGGAGACTCTCATGACCACATAGTGAGGGCAGCCTCAACAAGAGAAGGAAGGGTGTTAATTCCACTTGGAATGTATCTCATGAAGAGCAAGGGATGGCTAGTTGGACCAAATGCTGATTTAAGTGAGGCATGCTACAAATAGCCTGGTTTCAAGAAACAGGTTTTGCATCTCATCTCTATCATTATCAAACACTGGGCAGAGCATTTGGGGGAACACAGGGGCAAACTTATGCCTTAATGGCAGGGATTGGGTTTACCCATTATTGTCTGTCATATCATAAATAATAATAAATAATAAATATGATCTGAATGAAAGGAAGAAAAGGTTTCCGTGCAACTCTCGTAATTTATAGAAACCAGGTGTGTGAGGTACAATGCAGTGTACAAAGTGGTGACTGCTCTCGAGTTCGTTACAAACCAGGAGCATAATGGAATGGAATAATCGCGGAAGTGTGATGGGTCAGGAGGAAGGAGGACTTGTCACCTGCATAAAGTTGGCTCAGATGGGTGTTTGTTGGGCGCCCACACTCACACTGTCCCAGGCATCAAGCCTTCAACATGGTGCACCATGCTTCTGCATGGGGGAGCGCCAGCATCCCTCTCTATACAAAGAGGACAGTGCTTCCACAGACATCCCTCAGTTCTCTGTGAAGTTTCAGTGACATAATGTATCCCCACATGCTTTTTTCCAACTAATAAGCGGGTTTTCCAGTGTGCCTTGTTGAGAGTTCTGCTCTGGGAGTTCGTGAAAAAGAGAACTTCCAGGTGGAGTAATGAACAGACATGGCCTCATAGGAACCCAAAATTACCTGATCCTATAACATTTTATCTATTGAAGCATCATGTAGCATTTATGAACATTTCTGAAGAGAAATAAGAAAAATGTACTAATTGAATAAAAGCTGAATGTTTAAAAATGTCATTCAAATGGCTTCTGAAAACATGCTTGGCTAATTAGCTATTATGAACAGGTATCTATGGAAACAGCTGTATATCACTACTCAAAATAGACAATCATTTAACCATTTAACAAAGAATCAGAAAACAAAAGCAAGCCTCGTTCAGTGATATTTCTCTCTTTTGCAACACACATAGTAGGAGAAATTGCAGATATTTTAAAGGAAAATATAACATTAAGATAAAAAAGAGCCAGGGTAGGGATGAGGGCACAGAATAGAAGCAAGCATTCCACATATCTGGAAACCATGCCCGCTTTATGTGCATTAGTAGCAACACATTTTGTACCCCTGATGAGATGATAGTTTGTAGTAATATTCAATATATACTATAATACAAAATGCATTGAGCTTCACTTTCATTGTCTAGCGACACAGAGATGAACTCAACCTTTGTCTTTGAGAAGCTCACCGTATGGAGACCAGAGGAAAATTTAACAGGAGAGAGACATGTGGGAAGTGTTCTGGGAGCATAGGTAAGGACATTATAAATCTGGTATTGGAATGAGATATCGGCAAGAACCACAGGGAGAGGTGGCTTCTGAGCATGGCCTAGAGCCAGAGAGGTATGTATGCTCATGAGCGGAGATGGTAAGAAATGGTACCAGCAGCATCCATGGCCCTGAATCTATATATAGATGGTACCCTGGGAAAGGGAACAGCAGTAGACTCAGAGATTTTTCCAATAAATTGAACACATTACAAATATATACTAATTTAAGCCTTGTCGCAACCCTATATTGGGTAGGATAACTTTATCCAAGTTTTACAAATAAGAAAACAGATGCTCAGAGGTACTAAGTAACTTGCCCATGAGTGCCCTGTTAAGAGTCAGGAATTGAACTACCTGACTTATGATGTTCTAGAAAATCTCATGCCCAAGCACAAAATAATCCAGTGTCGCTAACCTGCCCTCTATTAATGTAAATCTCACCTCTACCATGGTGCTATAAATCACAAACCAGGAAATACAACCAGGAGTGAGAAACTCAGCATTTTATGTTTTACAGAACCTCTGACTATATTCAACTAATTCTCCACTCAGCATAGTCCTGCATGGAATGATTTGGTTAACAGTGGTACCAGAAAATTTCTAAGATGGTAAAAACACACCCATGCACATATATACATGTATGGATACTAACATACTGATTATTAGAGATGCATAGACTTTGTAACTACATTCCAAAGTGCTTTAAGCGGTATACATGCAGATGGGAGTTGTTGTTCTACATCTAATCCAAAAATAAACTGGGATATAAATGAGCATATTTAATAATTAGAATGAATATGATTTTAAAAGCTAGAAATAAATCAAGCACTATTAAAAAAACACATTGGTGCAAATTACAATCCTGGTGTCGAGAAGAGGAATCACTAAGTCATAATTTCCAAATACATTGATCCAAACTATGTATAGAGGACTATGATCTGATTTGGAATTCCATCCCTTTTAGTCAGATTTCCTACCCTAAGGCTGTGTCTTGGCAACTCCTTAATAACTCTGAGCCATAGATTATTGATTTATAAAACAAAGAAAATAATTATTTGTCAATGTTCTTGGATTTCTATAAGTGCTTATGACTTTCCAAGAACTGTCTTAAGTGCCTTGTGTATATTTCCAGACTTTTAATTCTCACAGCATGCTGCCAGGTAGATAATGAGCTTCACTTTGCAGATGAGGGAATTGAAAGACAAGGAGATTAAGCCCATCATTTTCTTGATCTCCTGCTAGTCTCTGATTCTTCCAAGTCCATCATCAAGTAGCCACAATTTCCAATCCCTTTTTATCACTTCCTCTGGCTTCCAGGGCTCCAGCTCCTCTAGGTTTGGTCCCCCACTGGCGTTTGGAGGTTAAGAGATGCTCAAGGCTCCAAAAGTGCTGACCATGCCCATTCCCAGCAGGATCCTTGGAAAATAAGCACTAGTATATATCTCTACCCCTCAGAGAGCCTTCCCCCCAGAGCACCAGCTTTCTTGGAGCTCCTCCAGTATTTGGTACATATAATGGTATCACTCAACTATCAGAGCTTTCTTGTGAGGAAGAGATAGTGTACCTTCTTTTAATAGTAAGGAAGACGAAATGCAAGGAGATGCTGTTCCTAGAGTCAGAAAGTGGTGAACCAGCTGCAAACTCCAGAACAGGTTCCATCATGTATGACTTAGTGTTTGTAAATGCAATACAGTTATTTCTCACTTTATCAGTCTTCCGCGGTAGAAGTAAATGATACACTTCCAGGAGTATACAGTTTTTCGATGCTCATCACCCACCCCACACTCAGAACACCAGCATAGAACCATACAATCTGGATAATCTTTTTCATGGGCTGAATCCCATCCAAACTTTAAACTTCCTTAAACATGATAAACTCAGGGAGCTCTTTCTTGACCTTTACCCTACTTTAAGATCTCTGGTTATATAGTCCTGTGATTTCTTGTGTGTCCCCTATCATGGCACTCATTGCATTTAATTAAAAGTTCAATGACTAAAGGAAGAAACTATCTGTCTCATCCACAAACACACCCCCAGTGCCCAATACCTATTTCAGTGCTTGGCACCAAACACATGTATGATATATATTAATGTAAGACAGAAGTAATTAAATATTGATGCATATAATAATTACTCTGGAAGTTTATTAAAAATGTAGGTATGTCAGGTTGAGTGGATCTGTGAGAGGGCTTAGGTAGTTGCACTGAATCAAGCACTTTTTAAATGTTGATGCAGAAGGTATTTTGAAGATTCTATTGAGTGAATTAATGTTTGGATGGATGGGTAGATAAATAAAAATGAACAAATCCATCAATTAGCCATTTAATTAATGAATGGACAGATAAATATATTATCAAACTGAGGATAGATCTGAGATTGTGCTGACCCCATTAAGATTCATTCTGCTTTTTTGTGAGTCTAGCCTGAACAGGCAGTAAACTTTCCCTTGACATCTCTTTAAACACAAAAGCTCTGGGATGAAACAGTTCTCTGATAATCATCATTATATTTTATATGCCCCAGCAACACTCCAAATGAAGCCTTTGTGCTAAATCTTTATAGAAACAAACAACTGGAAACTAGGAAAAGTCTTAATCAACTTGAAAGTAAACACAAGGTTGCCATTTAAATAACTATCATCTCCCCAAATGCAAACTTCTCACGACCAACACTGAATAAATGCAGAGAACACATCTATTAGCTGAAAATGAATAAAACAGCATTTATGAAATGAGTAATTTGAATTTGATTAATGTTTATAAATGTGTTTACATATGAATTGAATATTAACCTATAGCTTGAAAGGGTTTAATTAGCCTTGGAATATTGTTTTGGAGCACAATGAAAAATAACCAATTCACAAAGGGAAAGGCAAAGGATATCTGCATGCACAAATGAGGTCAATTAATTAAGCAATTTGCATACGTTTGAATGATTATTTTCAGGGCATTTTTTTGACATTTGGTTCTTCTTATTCCCATATTGTGTCTCCAGTGTTCTATTTATACAACACATCAATCACTCAGCCACTCTGAGTGCTTCGTGATCTGCTCAGGTGCAACTCTGGAGGCCACAGTCTTCCCTGAGAACTAGTCATCTCTGCACAAAAGACAAAGTTACTTGCCCAAATGGGCCCTAGAATGACAAACAGGAAAATCAAGTTTAAGCTGAACCAACGAATTTGATATAGAACCATAAAATATGGGTAGCAACCAGAATATAGCAGAAGCTCAGTAATTATTCATTTAATGAATGAATAGATGAAATAAAAGCTATCATGGATTTCAAGAATTGTGCAATCATGTTTCTAAAAAAAAATCATTGCAATAGTATCATCTCAAAACTTTTTTAATCCAACTCTCAACATCACTTCAGTCCTCTCTATTTTGCATTTATCCATCTCTCAGGAAGATTTTGTGAAGTCTTACTGTATTTCAATTGCTTTTTAAAAATAAAGTGCATACATCATATGCTATTACAAATGAGTTATTTTGGCCCTCCAGGTTTTGAAAATTCCTGCGAGTGATCCTCTATCTTCCCCAAGACCAAAGCAGCACTACTGAGGTTCCTAATGCGAAGTCAAACACCTAGTTAGTCAAATAACAAAACATGCAATAAAATAAACAAAAATAAGATAAAAATATTTTGCATAATAGATATGCAGTAAAATAAAAAGATATTGCATTATACATATGCAAGAGAACCTCACCTCTAGCCCCTGCCACCAGACCTCTAGCTCCTGCCACCAGCCATATAAAGAGGCCATTGTTAATCAGCTGTCCAAGCACTGGAAATGAGGCAAAGGAATGAATAAGCATCATCAAAAAATAACTTATTCCTTACATATTTTACACTGTATCAAGTTGTACTATACATGTATTATTCAATATCAGTTTGTGAGAGAGTATGAAAGATGTTATTGACCTGATCCGAAACAAGAAGCAATGTGTTCTTTGTATTGGAGTAGGATAGCTGAAGCATTATCACTGCTACACTAATTCTTACTTCCAGGGTTTCTCGGATTTTAAGGCCATAAAATAGTACAGAGAGCAGTGCAGGAAAAACAAGAGAAAAAGAAATCCCTGTACTCAGAGTAGGGCTGGCATTTTGTGTTGTTGTGTGAGCATTTCCTGCAAGCCAAGACTGTAAGGACACTAGAAAGGATTCTGCCTATCACCCACGAAAACTTTCCCAAATTTCTTGAAAGATACTTTCAAGTATTTAAGTGTAGACAAGGGCTCTCTTTCCACAGAGATGAATAACAAAGAGGAAAACAGTGATGCTAAGAGCAATGATTTTTTTAGGGTAATAATAAAAATTACACATGTAAGAGGAAGAGCAAATCCTGTCTCTCCAGTTTTCCTGGTTAGTTGGAAGTTTAAATGGAGCCTGACAGAAATAAATAATGCAAATGAGGTCATCAGAAAGAGTGTCTTTGAAAGACAAAATAATTCACTGGAGATATTCTGTTGTACTGAACTCAGTCTTCGCCAACTCTCCAACGTCACCAAGATCTATCTGGATCTAATTATTTAGCACGTGAGGCTGCACTGGGTGACTTGGGGTATGAGCATGGCATAAAGCGCGCTGACATTGGAGAAGTATCATATTGTTAGAAAGAGCAGGAGTCAATATATTAAGAGCATGCAATCTTTAAGGCATTGTACTAGGCTCATGGAAATACATTATCTAGCTGAATTGTCTCAATAATTCTTGGAGGAATAAATTATATCTACTTTTATTTATTTTGTAGCTAAAGTTCATAGAACATTTAATATATCCAGTTTCCCCTAGCAATAAGCAAAGCCAAGACCGTGGTTCAAATGTGTCTGACCCCAAATCTCTGGTTCTCACCTTTGGCTCTACTACCTGTTTACTGTGAAGTCTACTCACACAACCCACTGAGTACCATGAGCTCTGGTCCCAGGAGAAGAGATTTCTCTTGCCAGATACTAAGAACATACAACCTGACATATAATCTGACTAAGAGCATATAACCCATCTCCCCTTCTACATTCAGGTCAGAGAATTCAGACTCTTGGCAGAACAACCATTTCCAGGAACTGGAACAGAAAGCTTTATTCCTCCTGTCCCCCACCTTCCACTGAAACACACACATTTATTTCCTCTTACCTCTAATCTTGATCTCCTACTTTCCCCCCTTCCTTCCTAATCTATGAAGGCAACATGCCACAGGCTAGCAGGCTTAGGTTTTGGAATCAGGTGGAAATGGGCTCTGATCATGATGGAAAGGCTGGTTCACAGTGGGTCTTTGAGCAAGGTGACCACTCTCATTCTTATTCTCCTCATTCATTAAAGAGGGAAAATAATTTTTTAAACCAAAGTCTTGTGAGTGTCTGGTTTGTGAATCTAGCCTTTATTACTCTCTTCTTTCCTTCAATACAATCCAACAATGACTAAGGGCGCACTATATCAGATGATGGCCATGGAAGGCCTGGACCTTTCTATCAGACTAGGTACCTCCCAGTCAAGCCACTAATCCCAAGACAGGAGAACTTCCTGGTTTACTCCATGGCGCGGTCCTCCTCATCCTCTGGTTTCTTAGGTTTATCCTTATCTCCTGTCCCCGTCTTCCACAGGCCCCAAGAACCTGAGACTTTACTTCCCTCTTTGCCCTGCCTTGCATTATTTCCTGGGTTCTAATTGCCTATTGTGTCTGTGATTATACTCATCTCCAGCTACAAAGAAAAACAGCTGTCCTTTGTGCATCCTATCACAGGGCAGGATATCCCAGACATCCTGGTGTTAGCTTTTTGGAAGAAGATGCACCCATTTGCACAAAAAGAAGCCTTCCAGAGAGTCCAGACCTAAGCTTTGGGAATTCCAACGAACAAAACACTACAAATATTTGTATTCAGTGAAGGAGAGTGTATCAAATTTGCATGCTTTTATTGACCTCTTACAGATGTCTATCCATGTGCTTTCTTCAGAAATGATTTCCAGTTCCAGTGTTCTCATCCTGTGACTTCCTGGGATTCCCTCATTGCCCAGTTTCACAGAAAAGCTCCCAAGTCTTCAAAAGCAAATGCTGTAGTTTAAGTCATTACCTTGCTTAGATTGTTCTTTTTCTTTCTGTCTACCTGTCTGTCTACCTAGTTTACGCTCTTTCATTTAAAGAGAACAGGAGGTAGACAGAAAACCAATATCTGGGAAACTGTTCACCACCCCGGACTTCTGAAACAGGCACCATGGTCCCTAAGAACTCCCTTTCTCAAGACTTGAGCATCAGCCCATCTCCTTCAGTCAGCTCTGCTGATTCATTAATGCTGACAAATGTCAACCGAAAAGCTCATATATTCCGAAAAATAAATCCCAAGTGAAGTTGTACTACCTCTGCAACTGAAACTCCCTAAAATTTCAACTAAATCAATTTAGCTGAAGTCTGGTCATTTGAAGAGGAAATATCTTTGCTAAAGTTAAAATCTGGGCAACTATCAACTGTAGGAATGGTATATTAAGTCCACATTTAATTTAAGATTCAGGGTAAATTGTAAATTTGTGTTCACTTTGATCAACTTTTACTTATTTATTCTTTATGGCAGGGGTTTCACAAGAAACTAATTCATATGGATGAAGTGTTGCTTCTTTCTTTTTTAAGTATTGTTTCTAAATATCATATTATAGGGGTGCCTGGGTACCTCAGTTGCCAAGCGTCTGCCTTCGGCTCAGGTAATGATCCAGGGTCCTGCACCGGGCTCCCTGCTCAGTGGGAGTCTGCTTTTCCCTCTCCTACTCCCCCTGCTTGTGTTCCCTCTATCTCTGTCAAATAAATAAATGAAATATTTTTTTAAAAAAATTTAAAAAATGAATAAATATCATATTGTAGAAAAGCCAGAGATGTCAGCCTCTTAATTCAATTAGCAAATTGAATGGCAAGATACTAATAAAGTTTATTAAAAGGATTAGGTTTGGAGCACTTGGGTGGCTCAGTGGGTTAAGCCTCTGCCTTTGGCTCAGGTCATGATCTCAGGGTCCTGGGATCAAGCCCCGCATTGGGCTCTCTGCTCATCGGGGAGCCTGCCTCTCCCTATCTATCTGCCTGCCTCTTTGCCTACTTCTGCCTACTTGTGATTTCTCTCTGTGTCAAATAAATAAATAAAATTTATTTTTAAAAAAAAGGATTAGGTTTATTAAATTTTATTAAAGTTTAAATAAAGTTAGTTAATCATTAAAATAAAAAGGTTAATTAAAATAGCATGCTCAGATTTGATAAGAAAAATCATAAGTCAGTTATAGATGAATCATGAAATCCTAAGTACAAAAAACTAGTTAGCTTGTGGTTTTTAGTGATACCTATTTTACCCATTCATTCATTCATTCATTCACATGCTAATGAATACCTATTATGTTCTAAATTTCATGGTAAGGGCTGTGAGGGATACAGAGATGGAATTCACAGTCTTTGTACTCAAGGACTTCTTATTGAGTAGGGAAATGATCCTTGTGTCATACAGTGGTGCCAGACATGTAACTCTGTAACTCCCAGAGTTTTTGTTACCTTACGCATGTAGTAAAGTCAGCTATGTAGGGAAGCACCCCTTATATGAGGAGTAGCAACAATGTATTCATGAAGAGCACTGCTGTGAAACCAGGAGCACATACATGATGTATACATACACGTTTGATATAGGTATATATGCATACACACACTTATATAATCTGTCAAGTCCAAAGGTGAGCTCTGAGGAGAGAGTCCATTGTACCAAATTCTTATAAAAAAGAGAAATGAGCTCTGAGAAGGAAGGGTTGATTCTCTGTGACCTCAGGAGGAACTTCTCTTGGCTAAAGGGACTGGTAGTCATACTGGTTCCTTTTGTTTTGCTGTGACCCAGTTTAAATTGCCTCTTGAATGGCAGCACCTTGTTTTGGAGGAGCGATCCTGTTCCCTTCTACCTTGTGCATCATGGCAGGAAACATGAAGGCTTCAGCAGATGAATGGATAAAGAAGATATGGTCCATATATACAATGGAATATTACTCAGTCACCAGAAAGGATGAATACCCAACTTTTGCATCAACATGGACCGAGGAGATTATACCAAGTGAAATAAGTCAAGCAGAGAAAGTAAATTATCATACGGTTTCACTTACTTGTGGAACATAAAGAATAGCATGGAGGACATTAGGAGAAAGAAGGGAAAAATGGAGATGGGGGAATCAGAGGGGGGAGATGAACCATGAGAGGCTATGGACTCTGAGAAACAAATGGAGGGATTTAGAGGGGAGGGGTGTGGGGGATGGGTTAGCCCAGCAATGGGTATTAAGGAAGGCATATATTGCATAGAGCACTGGGTTCTATATGCAAAAAATGAATCATGGAACACTGAATCAAAAGCTAATGATGACTGTTATGGACATTGGGGAGGGTATGTGATATGGTGAGGGCTGTGAAGTGTGTAAACCTGGTGATTCACAGACCTGTACCTCTGGGGCTAATAATACATTATATGTTTATAAAAAATTTAAAAAATTAAAAAATAATGACTTCCCTATGACCCTGCAATTGTGCCACTGTGTATTTACCCCAAAGATACAGATGTGGTGAAAAGAAGGGCCATCTGTACCCCAATGTTTATAGCAGCAATGGCCACGGTC
>PISX010026645.1:0-24137 GCA_004024625.1 Mellivora capensis | reverse complement strand
AAAAAAAACAAAAACAAAAACAAAAACAAAACCCTAGTGACTTTTCAGGAATAAAAACATCTCTGCACACATGACCTAAAACAAAACACGAACATGAGAGCATTTCAGAGACTATGAGCCCTAACACAAACTGATGTCCAGTATGATATTTCAGTATGTTTCTTTAATATATTGAAGTGAAACATTTGGTTTGTAACCTTGTATGTCTTACACTCCTTGTTACATATGTTGCATATGATTCCCTTATGTTGTTGTACCTGATGGTAATTTACTAACTTTCTTCACTGTGTTGTATCTCAATGGACAAACATACCCTATGCTATTGTCCATTTCCAAATAATGCTACTACCATCATTTTTGTACAAGGTTTGGATGTCCATAGTCACTCATTTGTATTGGATGTAGAGGTAGGGATGGAATTTTGGGGCCAGCTATAGCAGATCCTGCCACACAGTTTTCCAAGGTTGTGGCTCAGTTCTGATCTCTGCTATCAGTGTGTGAGAGGTAAAATTGTCCCACCTCTAAACAAGTACTTGATGTTAATATCATGAATCATTTTCATTTTGGCCCTTCTTTAGGCAGGTCAAGGCACAGCCCTGAGGTTTTAATTTTTATCTACCTGAATACTAATAATGTTGTACCACCATTTCTGTGAAGTGTCTGTTAGATCCCCAAAGTGTATAGGAGGTCAGGAAAGAAGCTGTGTTTACAAGGACTCAGCCTTCTACCTCTTCTAGCCAATATCATACCATTAGGTCCAATCAGCCTCGAGACACAACGCCATTCTTTTGTATGAAGAGGAAGCCACTTTTTTGGTTTGTTTGCTTACCTTTATTTTTATATTTCCAGTAGTGGGGATATGTTTACACAGCATAGAATCACAGGCATAGGGGGATGGATTACGATAAGTGGAAAGGGTCTTAGAGATAATCTAGTGAGGGATCCTCTTTTACAGAGTGGGTGTGAGTTCTAGTGAGGAAGAGTGAGTTGTTAAATACCACAGTGATTTCAAGTTTTATTCAGGGCCAGGTTCACAGCATATTTCTGGAGAGGACTGTCCAAAGAGGCTTAAAGTTGCTGACTCTGGCTTTCACACAGGTTTGGGTTATTGAGTTTTTACCTCTGTTGTATTATAACACATGGTGCTAGACAGTCTATCATTAGTATGCATCTATCTGCTCACTAGGTGGTGCAAATGCCCAAATCTACCATCAGTATGTCATTTTTATCCTTAGGGATTTCAGTGCAAGGCTGAAGGAAAGGAGCCCAGATACAGAAACATGCCTATTATATCCATAGTCACTTATAACATAATACTGGATAATAATTCTTTGTCCCCAGTGACTGTGTGAGAACCCTGTGATGTAGCCACAGAGAGAATGGAAGGGAACTGGTGAGGAAGGAAGTAACTGAGCCAGAATAGACCAAAGCCTTTTAATTTTTTTCCCCTATTTCTGTAGAATCCCATATGGAAGGGTTAGTTCAGGCCATCTGCCCCAAGTTCCTATTTAAGTCATAAGTCTACTAGTCAACATTCCTAGTGAGTGATTTTTTACTCTTTAATTACATAAATCAGGGAGATGAAGCCTACAGTTAATTAAATTGGTTTCTTCCATTTTTAGACATGCATTCGTTGAGCCTAAGATATCTCATTTAATTGGTTTATGATTTCCTTCTCGTCAGTTCAGACTCATTAGATGTGATTCAAGAGGCCAATATGCAGATCAGATCAGTCTTTACATGATATTACTGTCATATGTCATATGGAAGGATGGTAGCATATTTATAACTCCTGAATTAGAAGCCTCTGATCCACTGGTTGGTTTAGACTTTAACACATTTCAAAAAGAATGGCTTTTGCTATGTTGTGTCTCATAAGAAAAATTAACAAAAGAGTATTGATAAATTGGGAAAATATGGTACAAGTGGAAACTCTTAAAACTTTTTTTTTTCAAAAGAAAACTTCCCATAGATTTTTTTTTTCATCACCATATTTTTCCCAAAATCTGTCATAGTTTTCCACAAATATCACCTTCAAAAGCAGAGGAAACTTTTGAGGTTTAATTCTGAAATTCTTTCATCAAGGACAATTATAATTACTGAAGGGGTATTATCTGATAGATACTTAAGAATGTCATTGAGTCGGGACGCCTGGGTGGCTCAGTTGGTTAAGCGGCTGCCTTCGGCTCAGGTCATGATCCCAGAGTCCTGGGATCAAGTCCCACATCGGGCTCCCTGCTTGGCAGGGAGCCTGCTTCTTCCTCTGCCTCTGCCTGCCACTCTGTCTGCCTGTGCTTGCTCTCTCTGACAAATAAATAAATTAAAAAAAAAAAAAAAAAAGAATGTCATTGAGTCTTCCATGGTCCATATCCATGTTTTCTCAAAAAGCTGCTTCCAGTGGTTGGCATCAGAAAACTTGAGCATAGCCAAATGAAGATGAGCACATCCAGAAAGTACACAGATAAATTTTTTTTTTACTTCCCATGTAATTAATATATTTATAGGTTTATTACTTTAGTATCTACTAAAACACTTTTTATGCATTTTCTTATAAGCTATTAAATACATATATACAAGGCACACATTATACCTTCATTTAATTATGTTTTGACAAATATCTAATGAACATTTTAAAATGTTACCAAGGGTGTAGCTTTTATTATTTATTTGTTTTTCCATTTTGTGCCCCAGACAAGATAAAAGAACTGGATTGATAAGAATGATACTCACCTTGCAGCAAAGAATGTTCACCGTTTTATACTGGAGACAATGGTCAAATCAACTGAACCACAGGTACAGTGATGCCTTAAACCACAAAGAGGAGCGTTTAACCAGGATTGAGAGGACAGAAGGAAGGAAGAGCCAAGTGGAAGTGACTAAGTTGAATTTCAGCACAAATATGTACTTTATCAGGACCTTCCACTTTGCGCTTTTATCATTTTCTTGTTGGATTTTGAAGGGGGGCAAAATAACCACCCCAAAAGATACCACTTTGGTTATTGATTTTTTTTTAAGATTTATCTTTTTATTTAAGAGAAAGAGTGTGTGTGCACAAAGGGAGTGGTGGGAGTATGGACAAAGGGAGAGGGAGAGAAGCAGACTCCCTGTTGAGCATGGAACTGTCTCAGAGCTTGATGTCATGACCCTGAGATCATGGCCTGAGTGGAAAGCAAGAGTCAGATGCTTAACAAACTGACCCAACCAGGTGCCCCAGCCACTGATTATTTTAATTCAAAGTTTCTTAAGGAATAGCAGGTGCAAGAAGGACACCCTGAACCTCTTTTGTCTTTCTGAAAGCAAGAAATAAATGTCCTATGTGAAAGGTGCTCTCTTTGCACCAAGAGAGAGACTTCCTCATCACCAAAGAGGGAACTGATGGCTGAGAAGTCTATATAGACAAACTCTGTTACTTCTTTACTTATTTACTACATGGTAACCAAACTTCTTTGTCATGTCAATTCTTCACAAATGTATTGTTTCTTTTTCTACAAATTGTAACAGATACCTTATTTGGCCACTTCTTATTTTTATATTTTTATGAGATCCTGCACATACAAAGTTGAATTTTTTTTCTCCTGTTAATCTATCTTTTATCAATTTAATTATTAGATCAGCCAAGAACCAGGAAGGGAAGAAAGGGAAAATTTTGTTTCCTTACCTCTTCATCACCTCTAAGAAGAAATTGTCCTATCCACCTCAGGATCTGTAATTTCAGCCTCTCCATTTGGATTCCTTTTTTTCTCCCCATCCCCATTGTACCCTCTTTGCTGTTTAGATCTGAAATAGAATTTCAAGGAATCATTTCTTCTCTGCACTCTACAGGTAGGCATTTTGTTTGAACTCAGAATTTCTTACCTTTTCACTTCAGGGAGATTTAGAGGTTATCATGATATTTGTAAGACTATTTAATTAATTTTATTTATTTATATTACATTATTGAATTCACTAGAATATAAACAATGTAATAAACACTTATAGTTCTTATAATAATTAAATTAATGCATAAAATAAACAATAAATGCAAAATTAGCACACTAAGATGAAGACAGAAAAGTGTTCCAAATATTAAGTGGGAATTATTTTAAATGGAGATATACAGTCAAATATACCATATTTAGGAAACTCCAAATATTGGTATCATAGTGACATAGTAAAATACTTCTGTATTAATTAATGTATTTATGACAACTTAATAGCATAGTATAATATAGTGAAATAGTACAATATATGAAATCAAAAGAGTATGTTTATGTGTATATGTATATAAATATATATTTTATACTATATAACTACTTACTTAAAATCAGATTTGATTTTTCAGTTTTTCCATCATCTCTTTCACATTCTTGTTCCATAGGCTATGAATCAAAGAATTTAGCACAAGATTCACATGAGTATAAAACAAAGAGTTCATTTTGTTTTGATCTAAGGAGAAGGAAGAATTTGGCCAGGAATATATGAAAAGCATAGCTCCCCAGAAGATTGCCACAACTCCTAGGTGGGAGGTGTAGGTGGAGAAGCTTTGAATCTTTTCTCAGCAGAGTGGATCTTCAAGACTGACAAGATAGTAAGAGTCAAGAAATCCTAAAATGGTTCTCAGTTCAATGAAGACAAAAATGTTTAAAAAAAATGAAATCCTTGACCTGTGTATCTAAGCAAGACAACAATAAGAGATGAGAGATATCACAGAAGAAAAGATGAATCACATGACATATGGAAACCTAAGTGGGATGTTAATGTCAGGGGGATCAAAGCATCTGATATTCCTACCATGTAAATCCTGGCCATGAGTGGGGATCACAAGGTTTGGCCAATGACTTTGTACCAGTCAAAGACCATCACCACAGCAGTAGACACTTAGTATCTGCAAGTACATAAGGTGAAGAATTGCAGAGCGTAGCTAGTGATGGAAATTGATTTGATGTTGGAAAATGCCGCCAGCTGCATCTTGGGTCCAGTTGTGTGCTATAGCAGAGGTCACAGAAGGAGAGGTCACTGAGGACAAATTATTGGTGTGTTAATCCATTGTAATTATAATGAACATTCCAAGATCCGCCAGGAAATTAATAAGTGCCTAGAGCATGGTACAAGAGTTCCCTTTGGGGTCCAGTTATTGGTAATTCCCAAGAGAAATAATTTCCCTGTCCATCTTCTTTATTCTTGTTGTAAACTCTAACAAAAATAATCAAGAAAATGATAGTTCAGAATTTGACCTTTTCAGATATATCCAAAAAGTATTAATTTATTTCTTCATTTTAATTTACTCTAAATTTATTTTGGATAAAGTTTTTTCTTTAAGAAATGCACTTCTTGGGCGCCTGGGTGGCTCAGTGGGTTAAGCCTCTGCCTTTGGCTCAGGTCAGGATCCCCGGGTCCTGGGATCTAGTCCCGCATTGGGCTCTCTGCTCAGCAGGGAGCCTGCTTTCTCCTCTCTCTCTCTGCCTGCCTCTCTGCCTACTTGTGATCTGCCTGTCAAATAAATAAAATCTTAAAAAAAAAGAGAAAGAAATGCACTTTATATATAGTAGAAATTAACACTTTAAAATTAAAGAGGAAAAGTACCAGTTACTTATGAGAACTATCTCTTTTCAACAATTCCCCATGTTTGGAAGACTCTATAAATCATTTATTTATTCATTTATTTTTATTTTTATTTATTTTATATTTTTATTTATTTATATTATATTTATATACATACTTATTTATATTTATATATATACTTATTTATTTATATGTTCAATTAGCCAACATATAGTTTTACCTTAGCTGAACACTTCATTATTATGGTTGTTCAATGGGTTGCTATATTACACAAATCCAGGGAGTACATAAAAAGTAAGTAACGTAACAATCAGTTTGTTCTCAGTATTGAGAGGTCTGATTCTGCTTTTTGTTTATTTGCTTTGGTTTTCTTTAGATTCCACATTTACCTGATGGCTGCCAGAGGAGAGGAGGGCAAAATACAGGAAGAGGACTAAGAAGTACAGACTTCCAGTTATGGAATAAGTCACGGGGATGAAAGGTACAGCATAGGAAATATAGTCAATGGTACCACAATGGCATTGGATGGTGACAGATGGTAGCTACCCTTATGGTGAACATAGCTTTAAAATATGGACTTGTCAAATCACCATGTTGTACACCTGAAACTAACGTACTATTGTGTCAACTATACTAAAAAAAAAAAAAAGTAATGTAGGGGCCCTAAAGTTGGGCAATGTGGCAATGTTGTTGGGTACTGACTATAGGAGCCATGTTCTGTGTGATACTTTCCAACATGTGAATCACTGCAGGATGCTAATGTAGGGGCCATGGCAGGCCACCTCAAATATGCTACTATGGCATATTGATTAGTTATTTAAGAGACAGCCTGTGCAAGGAGGATATTCTGACTCTCCTCTGTCCCCATGAAAACAGGAACTAAATTTCCCATGTAAAAGGTGCCCTCCTTGTACCAGGAGGTGGAAATACATCCTTATCACCAGTTATAAGAAATTCAGAGCCTAGAAGGCTGTATAAACAGCCTCGTTACATCTTACTAATTTACTACCACAGACCAAGTCTTGTTTAGAATTTCTTACTTCAGGGTGCCTGAGTGGCTCAGTGGGTTAAAGCCTCTGCCTTCGGCTCAGGTCATGATCCCAGGGTCCTGGGATAGAGCCCCGCATCGGGTTCTCTGCTCAGCGGGGAGCCTGCTTTCTCCTCTCTCTCTTCCTGCCTCTCTGTCTACTTGTGATCTCTGTCAAATAAATAAATAAAATATTAAAAAAAAAAAAGAATTTCTTACTTCATTGAACCTTGCAAAGTTCAGTTTTCTTTGTTCTGCCAAATCCTTTTTAAAATTTAATTTATTTTTTTTATTGTTCCAAGATGTATTGTTTATGCACCACACACAGTGGTCCATGTAATACATGCCCTCCTTAATACCCACCATCACCTCCCTCCCCTCCAAAACCCTCAGTTTGTTTCTCAGAGTCAACAGTCTCTTATGCCTTGTCTCCCTCTCCAATTTCCCCCAACCCACTTACCCTTTCCTTTTCCTAATGTCGTCCATGTTATCCCTTATGCTCCACAAGTAAGTGAAACCATATGATAATTGACTCTCTGCTTGACATATTTCACTCAGCATAATCTCATCCAGTCCCATCCATGTTGATACAAAAGTTGGGTATTCATCCTTTCTGAAGGAGGCATAATACTTCATTATATACATTGTCCTGCCAAATCCTTTCAGATTTATTGTCCGCTCAAATAAATAATATAAAATCTGCCTGCCTTGGTCATTTCTCTAGATCTCAATTTCATTACTGGGCCAGAGTGAGCATATAATAAAATTTTGTGTTTTCTTTTTTAACTCCTATTAATCTGTCATGTCAATTGCACTCTTAATTCAGTGGGAAGACTTGAAGGGTGGAAGGAAGTTCCTTTCCTTCACTAATAAGCACACATCTATGGGTCATTAAAGCCCACTGTTGACTGCAGTATACGGTAATGTATTTAATCTCTTCTGCTCTATGTGTTGCCCTACTTCAATTAATTGATTTCCTTCAAATGAATCAAGTAAATGCCATATCTGTGTATTCAAAAGATAACTTAAGAAGTTACAAGGAGAACCAGTATATGGGCACAAATATCCCAGGTAATTTTTTCATCTGAGTCTTCCCTGGGGACTAGACAGGGGCATACTGTTTTTTCATGGTTCCTATAAATCTAGACCACATCATAGGTGAAAATCATTAAAATAAAGTATTCTTGATGTGGGGAAAATGGATTTTAGTGATACATTTCAACAGCCTTTTCATTTATTACTATACAAACATGCTGAATCTACTGCCTTAGGAAATATGATTGAGGCTAAGATCAAACTATATAATTGTAATAATTTGCCACTCATTCAGCTGAAGACACCAAAGCATTTATGGTAACCTAGAACTTTATTACCATTATTTACTTCTCTGCTTCATATTAAAGGAATGAGATTTATCCTTGGTCACTTTATATGATTCCTTTCCAAACTCATTTTCACATCAAGTGGTTCTCTATCTCTAGGGATAACGAACCTCTTTAGGTTATGCTCAATTTAGATAGAATCTAAATTTACCTCCCTAAACTTAACTGCCCCATAGACCATTTAGTCTAACTTCTCTTTAAACTTTTCCATTAAAATCTGAGACTTAGTAATTACATTATTATTAAAAATTGAATAATTAACATCTCAAAGGGTTTGTTTTTAATTGAAGATGAGTTTCTTAAATAATGAAAAAAAATGACTTCATTGCAATGTAAGAAACCAGAGACAAGCAAGTGAGAAAAGAAAGTGTATCTAAATGGCTTCCCTGGTGCCATTGTAATCAATGCAGGTAACTATCTACTTATAAAATCCCTCCCTCAGAAAGTAGTTGTGCAGCTGAGTGATGAGCCTTTGGGAATAAGTTCAGTGAATGACAATGATACAAGGAAAACTAGGTGTCCTAAGTCTCCTTGTTGCTGAAAACAATATTAGAAGGGCTTACAGGTTAAATAAGACACACTTGCCTTATTAAAAAGACAGCAATTTTTAATAAGAAAAGTCATAGTTGTTCATTGAAATAGTCCGTGAAATTTATGCCATGGATCTTATAAAATATATATTGAACTTTATTGTCTACATGGCCTTAGTGGAGATAAAAGTTTATATTAATAAAATTCTGAATTCTCCTACAATCTAATGGTGAAGGGACTCTGCTTTTGGAAAACTCTTTGATATTTATAACATAGATATAGAAAAAACTTAAATAATTAGTATACTACTGGATAAATGGAAACAAAACAAAACAAAAAACCTGTAGTCAGGACACTGACCAAGAAACAAAACATGACCAGAATGACCAAAGCCTTCCACTTGCTACTTCCTAAGTTACTAGTTTCTTATCCACAAAGAGTATTTACTTTCTTACCTTTTATCACAACACATTAGTTTCATATTTTTTGAGCCACGCATAAGTAGATGCCTGCTTCATGTACTGTGTTACTCAACAACATGCTTGTGTAACCCAGTACATTCATTCTCACTGTTGTATAGTATTCTGTACAGATATAGTATCCAATTGATTTGTCTACTTTAACGCAGATAGGCAGTTACCTTCTCTTTTTCTATTCCCAATTACGTTGATGTGAACATTCTTGCATATGTCTTCTAGTAGAGATATATATTTATTTATCTTGGGTATATAACCAGGACTGGAAATGTGTGTGTGTGTGTGTGTGTGTGTGTGTGTGTTTGTGTAAAATTTAGTTTTATCTAATTTGCCAAACAATTTTCCAAAGCAGTATGCCAACCTATGCTTCCACTATTCCATTATCAATGAGTGAATCCTGTGTGCAATTCACATAATATTGTCTGCCATTTTTAATTTTAGCTATTCCGTAAACTTGACTAAGAGAGTTGGATATTCAATATATCATCTCATAAAAGTCTCTTAAAGTCAAAATGAAGAATTGAAAGTTAGTCGAATGGGTCCACTTTATGTTATGAGGGCTCTTACAATCGGTGTTATCTGTCATCATTGCCAATTACAGTTCATGTCAAATTGGCCCAGCATTGTAATGTAGTCCCACCCATCTGCTATATTTCAAATCTCCCCAAAGATAGAAGTGGCTTTATGCATTATTCATTTATAGAATCATATCAGCATGGGTACTGAATGTGGTATTTGGAATGCACAATAAAGATTATTCAGTTTAAAACCCTTTTTTGATAGAATGGAAACTGAGGCCCAAAGAAGAAAAATGATTAATTCAAGGTCACAATTACTGTGACTTGATTGTAGAGATTCAGACCCAATTTTGTTGTTATTGTTTTTCCAGTACACAGCATGTTTGCAGAATTCAAGCAAAAGTTGCTTCCTCTTAAGAAAGAGCCACACAATAACCAATTTGTGAGAATTATTGCTGTTTTGATTTAACAAGTTTCCCTAACCAGCTTCTACACAGTATATAGCTCATTGCTTATATCATTGTACTATATTTCCTAAATTTTTATCACTGTAACATTAATGTTTAGGGATGCCAGTGCCTGGTCAGAATAAGAAAGTCTTAAGAAGAAACAGACCTATAATATTGACTTATTACATACAGGCACTGATAATGTCTTACTTGAACTATAGTTGCCACCATTGGAGATGGGTACACTATGAGAACCATATGAATTATGGATAAAGAAATTCTAGGAAATGGTTAGGATTGGATCAGATAATATGAATTGGATTAAAATACTTTGATACTACAACTCCCTGACTTTCTATGTAAAATTTTCCTGCAGGTCATTAGCCCAAGCTCCTACTTCAATAATTAATTCCCTAAAGTTTATGTTAAGTGCTTATTCATCCTCTGCTATTACAAATTTAGGCATAGAGGTCTCATAGATTTTACAAATCAGTCAAATTCCTTTTTAGCCACTCTTTTATTGAACTTAAAATATGTCATTTAATAAATATAAAATTTCTTTCTCTAATTCACACATCAGACTTAGATTTGCTTATAGGAACCAAGATGAAGATCGAATACATTGCAGTTGTCCATGGGAGAGGAGTGTGCTGGTAGATGGCATCTTGATGCTTCTGAGGTTGACACCCAACTATGCTTGGGTGTTAGTCTCATTCAAATGCACGTCGGCCATACTGCTCTTCAAGATAATTTCTAATTCATAGATAATATTTGAAAAAAAATGGGGCATTTGAGGAGACACTGTAACTGAAAGATAGCATCCTCTATTCCTTTTGTTTGTTTGTTTTACCTTTATACCTTCATGCCTCAGAATCCCAGGAAAAAATATCATCGACAACAGAAGGACTCTCATTGTCCAATCTGGGCTTTACTGGCAATCTGAAAGGTTTTCGCCAAAGGCTTTAACAATGGCACTTAGGTAACCTTAGACATTGAATGATTTTTAGTTTGTGTAATTGTAGCAAACCATTAAGAGTTCCCCTGATTCCTGTATGGTTCTTCAAATCCCTGTCTTTGTCCCTGCTTACTCAACAAGTCACTGCTGTGATTTGATCATTAGCAAGTGAGAGCAGAGAACCAAGGTAAGTTGCAAATAGGCTGTAAACACCTGGATAAGAGCTCTTTGGTTTAATTATTTTCCAAATAATTTATATGTCTTTAACTTTCCCTTATGTTAGCATCCACAACCATTTCATGTCCTTATATATATGATACAAAAATGTATTTAAGGCCCATACTTGACCTCAGTGATTTTTTTTTCTTTTGCCTCCTATGAATAAACATTCAATAAAATTTAACTTTTTTCAGTATCTTTCTTCCTTTCTTTACCCAGATGCTATTGTGGTGCCTGAGTAAACAGACAAAAATGCACAGTCCTTAAACTCTGAGTATTCATTTCCCCACGTTGAAGGGAATGATTTAGGAAACAGTTATGGATTCAACAGTGCTCCCAGACAAGGTGATGTGTGAACCAAATTTAACAAGTGTTGGAGGGAAGGAAAATCAGTGGAGGAAGTGAATGATTGCGAATTGCAGAACTATAATGTAACCACAGTGGTTGTCTTTAAAGTCCACAGAAATGATACGGTCTTGTCCCCCTGAGGGCCCCCTAGTTGCTGATCCATCAGCATAGAATGCTTTCTCTACCTACATGTATCTCTCAGCTGATCCCTACTTACCTGTTAAGTCTCAGATTATCTCCAGTACCAGAAGCACTTACTAATGTTCACTATTTGAACATTGTGCATGGTTTTGCAGTGTTCAGTCTTCTTACTTTATGGTATAATTTCTCTTATTATAAATAATTTGAATGATTAATTAAATTTGTCACTTCCATTAGATGACAAGATTTATTAGCGTAAAACTACCGGATGTACTATAAAATAGAGAGTGGATGCAATAGGTACTGAGGAAACTCTCAATAACATTTAGAAACTTCATTTCATGCACAAATGAAAGATCAAGGAAACAATTATTAGGCAAACTAGAAGTCCAGAAATTTTCAATTAAAGAGTACCAATACAAAGTCAAGACATAAAATGAACCACAGAGTACTTAGGGAATGATACATTTGGGTATGGTTGGAACAGATTATAAATATTTCTTGGATCACATAACATTAGTCAAAAAATTTTAATTTTTATAAATTTTACTGTAAGATTGGGAGGAAAATACACACATAAAAGTTTTCAATGAAACAACTTTTTACTTTTAAGGTTTTTCAGGGCATCTTTCACATCCTTGTTCCGTAGGCTATAAATCAGAGGCTTTAGCATGGGAATCACGAGGGAGTAAAACAATGAAATAATTTTGTCTTGATCAAAAGAGTAGGAAGAACTCGGCCGGAAATACATAAAGAGCAGAGTTCCCTGGAAAATCGCAACAGCAGTTAGGTGGGAGGTGCAGGTGGAGAAAGCTTTGAACCTCCCCTCGGCAGAGTTGATCTTTATCACCGCTAGGATGATATAGCAGTAAGAGACAAAGAGCCCTGAAAGAGTAATCAGTTCAATGAAGCCAAAAATGCTGAATATCACTAACTCATTAACCTGTATGTCTAAGCAAGACAACACGAGGAGAGGTGGGACATCACAGAAGAAATGATTAATCACATTAGACCCACAGAAACATAACCGAATGTTAGTATGGTATTTAATGAAGCATCCACAATTGCTACCATGTAAACCCCAGCCATGAGCAAGGAGCGCAATCTGCTGGACATGCTGATAGTGTAGAGCAAGGGGTTGCCAATGGCTTTGTACCGATCAAAGGCCATCACTGCCAGCAGCAGACACTCAGAATCTGCAAAAGTACAGAAGATCAAGAACTGCAGAGCACAGCCATAGAAGGGAATTGAGTTGTTCTTGGCAATGAAGTCTACCAGCATCCTGGGTCCAACTGCTGTAGAGTAACAAAGGTCACTGAAGGAGAGGTGGTTGAGGAAGAAATATGGGTGTGTGAAGGTGGGAATCCATTCTAATTAAAACGATCATCCCCAGGTTTGCAACAAGAATGATAAGATAGACAATAAGAAATGTGATAAACGAGTCATTTTAACTCCAGGGTCATTGCTAATTCCCAAGAGAAGGAATTCATTCACAAAAGAGCAATTTTTTTTCCATCCATTCTTCTTAATTCTTCTAAGATTCTGCAGAAATGATCAAGGAATGGTATATCAAGATTTTAATTCTTCTTGACATTCACAAAAATATAATCTATATGTCAGAAAGGATTTATTTCAGAAAATAGCCTGGACAAATCTCACTGTCATATTGTTGACAAGGTTAAAGTGTTTAGAATAGAATTTAGAGAGAGTTTTATTCTAAATTTGGAGATCACCTATAAGATATATAACTTGGGTGTCACCTTCCCTGCTTTATCTCAGTGGTCAATCACAAATAAAGGCTCAGTGCAGGTCAAATATAATATGGAAGTCATGGCTAAATTAAAGATAAGGTTGAATATACATTCTTATATCTGAAAAATAAATATCCAATTGAGTACAAAAGAGATTACTCTTACTGAGTTCCTCAGGAATCAATATTTGTTTGAGACTGTGTTTAATTTAAAAATAGTACACATATCTCTGATTTAAAATTTTAAATCTCTGATTTAAAAAAACTGAGCAATACAATGATTTTTACTGCTTTGCCACATTATTGTTACTTATACTCAGGAGTGGTCTGGTGCCAAAAGTCATGTCTCTTGACCAGCAAAGGAAAAAGGCTAAAAACAAATGAAAACCACTTAACGTATACAACTCCATCTCTTCGGATGTTAAATCTAAGTTTTTCATCAAAAATAAGAGATGGAAGGTATGCCTTGGTAGTGCCATTGTTTCGGCATTTGAATCTTGGTTTCAGCTCAGGTCATGATCTCAGGGTGGTGGAATCTAGCCCCAAAGAAGGCTTTGCACTCTGCAGGGATTCTGCTTAAGACTCTCTCCCCTTTCCCTTTACCTTTCCACCTGCTCTCTCTCCCACTCTCTCTCAAATAAATGAACAATTTAAAAAAAATAAAGATGGGTATAACAAATAGATATTTTTGATATATATTAGTCTTCTATTTGTGTATATACTTACATATATGCGTGCACCTGTCTTTCTGTTGATAGACGACAATTGGAATATAAGTGATGGCCTCAGTTTGTTTTGGATGGGCATAAATATGGTATGTGTTCATATGGGCCTGAATTTATACAAATCTGTATTTGTGTTGTGATATCTCAATTTTTATTTTTTTTAAGTTTTTTAAAATTTTATTTATTTATTTGACAGAGAGAGATCACAAGTAGGCAGAGAGGCAGGCAGAGAGAGAGAGAGAGGAAGAAGCAGGCTTCCTGCTGAGCAAAAAGCCAGACGTGGGACTTGATCCCAGGACCCCGAGATCATGACCTGAGCTGAAGGCAGAGGCTTAAGCCACTGAGCCACCCAGGTGTCCTCAGTTTTTATTGGTTTAAAAACTAGAAAAATATCTTAAATTTGCATATACCCTTTCTCATGTTTAAATAATGTTTTTCTTCTTTTCTTTGGTTTAGGTATAAGAAAAACTATAAATTAGCTAATGAAAATTACTCCAAAATGCCCTGTTTTATAAGAAATATATATTTTTGCCACTAGATTACAGATTATTACCCAAAGGAAATAAGTAAAAAAAAAAATACTCATTTATATTTTCTGAATATTGGATTCCTCACTTTTCCAATGGTAAGTTTTTTATTCGTCATTCTTTAAATTTGGTGACTTAGAAACTTACCTGTGATGAGCAAGACTTTCTATGCTTGCCCCTGGTAGCTGAACACCACAGACGGATTGCATTTTGTTTTTATTTAGTGTCCTTTGGGACTGACGTCTCTCATACCTTTGCCCTCCACTTCTGTATACAAACATGTGATTAATCAGATTTCTAGTTCTGTATTTTCCCCTGTGACTGTTGCAACAATTTTAGCAAAGGCTGAATTTGAATTCTTTGCACTTGCATCACACGGATCATCTTTAGGAAGGTAAAATGATATTACAGTATGAGCCGTTGCTATCCTGAGTCTATGGCATCTTCCTCCAGACATCTAATGAAATTTAAATACACCCTTTATTTCATTGTTTTTATCTCAATTATTATTTATTTTAATTTATTAAATTCAAAAATTTATTAAATAAGTATTTGTCAATCATTATTTATTATTAATTCTTTTTATACTGGTTCTTTCACTTCCAACAGTTATATTTAACAGTTATATTTGACTGTTATATTTAATACTTTTTAAACAGTTATATTTAATACTTTGTTTTCATGAAGCACATTTGATGTCATTCTTACCACCATGTTATCCAGCAGGATTTGAATTAATTTATGACTATAACACCCATATATTTAGCACCCTTTTTCTTTTTTATTTTTAAAGATTTTATTTTTTTATTTGATAGAGAGAGAGATCACAAGTAGGCAGAGAGGCAGGCAGAGAGAGAGGGGAGGAAGCAGGCTCTCGGCGGAGCAAAGAGCCCGATGCGGGGCTCGATCCCAGGACCCTGGGATCATGACCTGAGCCGAAGGCAGAGGCTTAACCCACTGAGTCACCCAAGCGCCCCTGCACCCTTTTTCTTGAATTATTTTTATTTCATTCAGATATGTGTCTTTTACTACACCATAAGCTCTTTAGAAATAATAGCTGGCCTTGGCTAAGTCCTGTGTACCCTGCAGCCCTAGCACCAAGACTGGCAGAAGTAACGTCTGTATCAGTTGGTAAATATTTTAAGTGATTGGATGAATTGGTGACAGAGAAGAGGAAATAAAGAGGTTTTGCAAACTATTTCAACTCATATAGGTCATACATGCATTTGTACATGAAGGAGGCTTTAGGGAACACCCTGGTTCTATTTTTCTTTCAGTTAGTTTGTTTTTATTCATTTCAACTTTTACAAAGTTAAGAAATATTGGAGTGTAATTTTGTGTCCTCTCTAAATATTGTTAAAATAGCCATCTTACCAAAAGCGATCTACATATTCAATGCAATTCCTATCAAAATTCCAATGATGACTATCACTGTAATAGGAAAAACCACCTTAAAGTTTGTATGAACAAACACAGAAGACCTTAAAAAGCCAAACAATCTTGAGAAAACAGAAAAAACTGGAGAACAAAACACTTCCTGATTTCCAACTGACAATTCTTTCAGTGTATGAGCATGGAATACCTTTCCATTCATTTGTGTCTTCTTCAACTTCTTTTATCAATATCTTATAGTTTTTAGTGTATAGTTTTCACCTCAACTAAATTAATACTTAAGTATTGTATTTTTTCATGTTACTGTTAATGGCATTGTCTTTTTTTTTAATTTGTCTAACAGATCATTTTAGTATATAAAAAAGCAAGCAATTTTTTGTTTGTCGATTTTATATCCAGCAACTTTTTTATTGGTTCTGTTTTTTCCTGGAGTCTTTAGGATCCTGTATATATAATATCATGTCATCTGCAAATAGAGACAATTGGATTTCTTCTTTTCCAATTTGGACACTTTTCTTTCTTAATTGTTGTGGTTAGGATTTGCACTATTGTTTTGAATAAAAGTGGTAAGGGTGGGCGTCCTTATCTTGTTCTTCATGTGAAAGGCTAAGTTTCACCTTTGCACTGTTGAGTATTATGTTAGCTGTGGTCTTGTTATATGGGATCTTTGTTCATATTGAGGTAATTTCCCTCCCTACCTATGGAAGTCTATGGAAAGTTTTATCACAAAAGGATATTGAATTTTGTCAATTGTGTTTGCTGCATCTATTGAGATGATCATATGATTTTTATCTCTTGTTTTATCTCTTGTTAATGTACTATAACATATTGACAGATTTAAGAATGTTGGACCATCCTTGTATCCCAGACTAAATCACACTTGATTATGGATTATGACTCTTTTTGTTCACTGTTGAGTTTGGCTTGTGATTATATTGTGCAAACTTTTGCCTCTATGTCCATCAGGGATATTGGTCTTTAATTTTCTTGTAGTGTCCTTGTTTGTTGCTGATTTTAGGGTAGTGATGGTCTCATAAAATGAGTTTGGAAATATTACTTCTAATTTCTGTAAGAGTTTGAAAAGAAATATTTATTACATCTTAAAGTGTTTGGTAGAATTCACCAATGAAGGCATCTTGGTCCTGAATTTTCTTTTTGAGGCGGTTTTAAATTACTGATTTAATCTCCTTAATAGCAACTGGTCTATTCAGATTTTCTATTTTTGCATGATTCAGTCTTGGTCAGTTTTATGTCCTAGAAACTTATTTGTTTCTTCCAGGATGTCCAAAGTGTTGACATATAATTATAATTATTCATGGTGACTCATTATGATTCTTTATATTTGTGTGCTATTGATTGAAATATGTCTTCTTTCAGTTATAATAATATTTACTTGAGTCTCCTCTCTTTTCGTCTTGGTAATTCTAGCTAAAGACTTGTTTTATTTATCTTTCCAGAAAACCAACTCTTAGTTTGATTGAACTTACTTATTTTTTTTGTAATGTCTCTCACTTCTTTAAGCTCTGATCTTTGTTAGTTCCTTCCTTGTACTAATGTTGGACTTTGTTTTTCTTTCCCAGTTCCTTGACATGTAAAGTTAGGCTGTTCATTTAAGAGCTTTGTGGTTTTTTTTCTTAATGTTAGCATTTATTACTTTAATTCCCCACTTAGAACTGCTTTTGCTTTATTCCCTCATTTTTTTATATGTTGTGTTTCCATTTTTGTCTCAGGACAATTTTTGAGGTTTTTCTTGGTTTCCTCTTTAACCTGTTTGTTCAAGAACATGTTGTTTAAACTTTATACATGTGTGAATTTTCCAGTTTTTGTCTTCTTTTTGATTTCTAGTTTCATACCATTATAGTTGGCCTAGATAATGTTAATGATTTTAAAATTTTATGACATTGCTGAATGGAAACACTTTTGACTTCAGAATCAGGTGATCTGGGAACACATTCCTCAGGTGGCTATTGCAAAATTGGGTGCAGACATGTGTACAAATTCTTTTTTTTTTTTATGAGATATTGGTGACTTCAGGTCAGGAGGAGGGAGAGAGTGGGGGGCATGTCCACGGGCTTCCCTGTGTATAGGGAGGATCCCAATCAGCTCCTAGAAGCATGCAAAACCAGAAGCCTGACCCACAGGATTTTAAATGGTACAAATAGATCCTCTTCAGGGAAAGATTGAAAGATGGGCTCTTCTGTTATCCCTGCTCTGACCCCCGGTATGATGGCTGCAGCTCCCATTTTATTTGCTATAGTCTTATGAATCTTGTGATGTTAAGATTCATTGGTCTTTGGAGTGAGGGAATTTGGAAGTCTACCCTTTTAGTGGGACTATTAAATGTTGGGAGACTAGATGTGAGGCATAAACTATAAGCCAGGGGATCTCTCCCAACTGTATGCCCCTGTGCCAAGGGTGGGGTTTATGGCAAAGTTGTGTCTTAGCTTTTCCTCTGATTTAATGTGGGTATTTTCTCACTTGCTCAATTTGTAATAGTTACTGAGATAGTTTCTTGATTTCTTTTAGTGGGAATTGTACTATCTGTAGCTGTTAATTTGGGGTATCCATGGGAGGAGGGGAATTCGAGGCCTCCTGTATCATCACTTCGAAGACCTCCTCTTTACTCCTAAAAGTCTCATGGGAACAGTAATATTTACTATCTGTCATTGGGTGTATGCGAGAAGGATGTGATACAGAGATTACAGAGGGAAGGGAATGATGAGGATTGACGTAGGCAGAAATACATCAAAACCTTTTGATACGATGTTCCCTATCTAGGTAAAAATAACAAGATAAAAGAGACATTGCAGACTATCTACACAAGTTTCTATCTGAGTTACAAATCCCCTAAAAATTGTCCACTATAATGTATTATGAAACCTATCAAAATCCAGCCAAAGGAAGACCACAATTAATAAATTAGTCAATTCTAAAATTTTATTTCTTCTAGTTCAAACCTACTAGATCTGATAAAATGGTCAATATGTAGATAAAATCAGGTTTTAGATGTTGTTAATGTATAATTGTTGAAAGGGAGAGTGATGGGTTAACTAGATAACATATTTACATTTCCTGAATTACCAGCAATCTACTTCACCCAATTTTTTATGGACAATGTATTTCAAACAGTATTTTCTACTAAGATGCTGCTCCTAAGTTACAATTTCAAAAAGAGTATGTATTAATTGAGAACATATGGTTCAGGTGGAAACACTTAAAGCCTTGTATTTAAAAAAAAAAGTTTCATAGATTTTTTTTTTTCCAACAAGATATGGTATGACAGAAAAGGGTCCCACAAATTCCCCTTTAAAAATTAAAGAATCTTCTTGGGTTTGTCTTTTCTGAAATGTTTTCATAGAAATGTATTTCAAAACAGTTAACTAGAAAATTTAAGACATTCGATGGCTTTTAAAAAATATATTTATTTATGTGAACAGAAAGAGAGAGCAGGGATGAGTGGGAGCAGGGTTATAGGGAGAGAATCTCCAAGCAGACTCCCCACTGTGTGTGGAACCCAAAAGGGGCTCTTTCTCACAACCCATGAGATCATGACCTGAGCCAAAACCAAGAGTTGGTTGTCCAAACAACTGAGAGGCCCAGGCACCCCTACATTCAATAGCTTTTAATTTCTATAATTGTAATTGATAAATAAGAGTGTCCTTGCATCTTATATGATCCTTCAAGTATATGACATTCTCATGATGTCACAGAAAGCTAATTTACTACTTTAACCATCAGAAAGGAGAGCACAGACAGATGAAATTGACAGATACCAAGCATGTGCATGAAGAAATGCTCTTTACTTCTGGGTAATGAATCTGTAACTTTGTATAGTTCCATTACTTTAGTTACCACAACCATTTTATGTACTTTCTGAAGAATTATAAAATATATTTATTCAAGCCACATACCATACCTTCAGTTAAATGTTTTGCCATTCTTGTCTTTGGCACAATGCAGGCACTTTGGATAACAGGGGTGGGATGTTCAGTCCTTGAACAAAGAAGGCTTACCATCTTATTTTGGAGGCACTGATTTAACAAACCAGGCAATATTGAAACAATACTTAAAGGAGATGGTTATCTTTGAATATAAAATGGGACATTTAATCAAAGCTGAGAAGAAGGAAAGATGGGAAGGAAACCTTCTTTGAGAAAGTGATGCAGGAATTTTTAATAATTTCAGCACAATGATGTAATTGACCCAGGCACTTTACATTGTTTTTTATAACCTATACCTGTTGGACTTTCTTAATTCCTAAGGGACAGAACTGCTCACCTTAAGACCTCTTTAACTGTCAGACCCTCTGCCTAGAATCTTTTACTTTTCCCATCTTGCCCTTTTTTTTTTTTAATATCTGGGACTATATCATCATCTAGGTAAGCCTTTGCACACTAGTTTTTAACTTTTTTTCTAGATTTTTTTCATTTCTTCTTGATTTTTTTCCCATTTTTCTAGATTGTTAACCCCTAGTTTTTACTTCATGAAAATTTTAAGACTTATTATGAACTATTTGAGTGCTTAGTTAGTTAATGTTTGTTTATTCTTTTAGCTTATAAGATTCATTAGTTTGGAAACCCCCGGATTTATCATGAAATGCAATGTACCAAAATGAACAAAAAGTACTTAGTGAGTACTCAATAATAAATCCAAGTATACTTGTAATAATGCTTAAAAATAAGCAAGTTAATATTTGGCAAAATATATGGCTGGGATGTTTTGCATAAAGAAATAGTTTATAAATAAATTAAAGAACATAGTGAAACATAACAGATTAGAGAAACTGTAACTTTTTCTTATGGTTGAATTTTAGTACAGATACTTATTTAAGTATTTGAGGAAATTACAATTTTCATAGATCATATAAAGTAATTTTATGAAAATAATAATCACTTTCTGTGTGCGAGTGTATGTGCACATGCGGAATATAAATACTTAAAGCCATATTTTATTTTTCAGTTTTTCTAGGGCCCCTTTCACATCCTTATTCCGTAGGCTATAAATCAGTGGGTTTAACATTGGAATCACAAGGGTGTAGAACAATGAAGTAATTTTGTCTTGATCAAGGGAGTAGGAAGAACTCGGCCGGAAATACATAAAGAGCATGGTTCCCTGGAAAATTGCAACAGCAGTTAGATGGGAGGTGCAGGTGGAGAAAGCTTTGAACCTCCCCTCAGCAGAGTGGATCTTCAAGACTGATAAGATTATATAACAATAAGAGACAAGCACTCCTGAAATGGTACTCAGTTCAATGAATCCAAAAACGGTGAATATCGCTAACTCATTGACCAGTGTATCTGAGCAAGACAGCAATAGGAGAGGAGGCACATCACAGAAGAAATGATTAATCTCATTCGATCCACAGAAACATAAGCGGAATGTTAAAGTCGTGTGTAACAAGGCATCTGCTGTTCCCAGCATGTAAACCGCAGCCATGAGCAGGGAGCACAGTCTGTTGGACATGTTGGCTGTGTAGAGCAAGGGGTTGCTAATGGCCTTGTACCGATCAAAGGCCATCACTGCCAGCAGCAGACACTCAGAATCTGCAAAAGTACAGAAGATCAAGAATTGCAGAGCACAGCCTGTGATGGGAATTGATTTGTTTTGGGCGAATAAATCCACCAGCATCTTGGGCCCAATTGCTGTAGAATAACAGAGGTCACAGAAGGAGAGATGGCTTAGAAAAAAGTACATGGGTGTGTTCAGCTGGGAATCCATTCTAATTAGACTAATCATTCCAAGATTTGCCAGGAGATTAATGAGGTAAATAACCAAAATGGTGGTGAACAGAGTCACTTTCATCCCAGGGTTATTGGTAATTCCCAAGAAAATGAATCCAGTCACGGAAGAACAATTTCCTTTGTCCATTCTTCTTTGTGCTTGTTCTAAACTGTTTCATAAATGATCAGACAAGTGATAGATCAGGATTTGACTTTACCGGATACCTAAAACACTATCCCTAAGATGAAACACGGCCTTATATTACCTTCTTTACCCTCAGGAAAGAACCCAATGAGTGTCACTTTTTTTTTTTTTTAAAGATTTTATCCATTTATTTGACTGACAGAGATCACAAGTAGGCAGAGAGGCAGGAAGAGAGAGAGGGGGAAGCAGGCTCCCTGCTGAGCAGAGAACCTGATGCAGGGCTCCATCCCAGGACCCTGAGATCATGACCTGAGCTGAAGGCAGAGGCTTTAACCCGCTGAGCCACCCAGGCGCCCCTCAATGAGTGTCACTTTTAAAGAAACATTGTTGTGTTATGAAAAAATCTTAAAAAAATGTCTGGGATAGAAAGTTAATAACCATGGATGCTAACTACATATGTCATTCCTGAGACGTATTACTTGTCTTGGCTTCTGTTGTCCAGTGTCAAGTAGTAGATCTGAATAAATAATGTTCACTCTATATCTAAAATAATATGAAAAAAACTACAAAATTGTTGAGAAAATGTCAGAAGATACTGAAAAATATGTGTTAGGTAAAAAAAGGGGGGGGGCAGAAGGGGGGTTGAGAAAGAGAAAGAGAAAGAAGGAAAGAAAGAGAGAGAGAGATAGGAAGGAAGGAAGAAAGGAAAGGAACGGGGGAAGGAAGGGAGGGAAGAAGAAAGAAGGGAAGGAAGGAAGAAAGAAAGAAAAAAAAAGAAAATTATTATGTTATGGTGTTTGGTGTATGCTATGTTTACCGAAATATGAACAATTTGTAGAGATTATTTATGTGAGAGAGAGAGAGAGTGCTGAAAGGGTAAGAGGGAGAAGCCAACTCTCCACTGAGTAGACAGTCCCATGTGGGGTTCGATCTTAGGACCAAGGGATCCTGACCTGAGCTGAAGGCAGATGCTTAACTGGCAGAGCCCCCCAGGAGCCCCCGAACATGTTTTGTACAATATTCTATCACTCATGCTTACCGATGTGCCACAGCATTTAGAATCCATTTGTATTGTTGACCTTTGCTATGGGACAAACCCTTGAAAGACAAAGAGAGGCGATAAAAAGAAGGGAACAACAAACCAGCAGGTATAAATTTGCATATCTTTGGATTTTAAGTTGTCTTCCCATTAAAATTTAAAAAAGGAAGAAGAGGGATGCCTGGGTGGCTCAGTCCATTGAGAAGCTACCTTCACCTCAGATCAGGATCCTGGAGTCCCAGGATTGAGTTCCACGTGGACTCTCTGCTCAGCAGGAGGTCTCCTTCTTCCTCTGACCCTCTCCCTTTTCATCCTCTCTCTCTTTCACTCTCTCTCTATCTCCCAAATAAATAAATAAAATCTTTTAAAAAAGATGGCCTCCTTTCTTGTATTTTTATACACATTCTACATATGTGTCTATTGATATATGAAAACTGTAGCATCAGGTGGTCTCGTTTTTATTTTTCTAGACTTAAATACTACAATATGTGGTTTATATGGACTGGGGTTTATTTGTAATGTGTTATCTCTTTTATTTTTGATACCACTAGAGCCAATCTTAAGTTTACATGTCCAATATCACCTGCACAGTGATAAAAAGTGATGGTGTACCTACTGACCTTGGTTAAAATATAAATAAGTAAAACCTTTACTATCCTTATAGAAATGACAGATGAGGTCAAATACACACAGGTCTAATAAATAAATATGATTGTTTGGATGATAGGTTGCATAATTTATTTAACTTAGTTAAGCAGGTATAAAATGAATCATTTATAAATTCCTTAATATTGGATTCCTCATTTGTGCCCCCCCAAAAGGAAAGTATCTTATGACCTGTATTTTTTTAATTTAGTTGTTTAGAAACTTACCTGAAATGAGCACCTTTCTGTTCTTATTACTGGCACAGGGACAGAAAACAGCATTTTATTTCTACCTGGTGGCTGTTGGGACTTTAATCTCTAAAGACCCTGCCTTCCCTCCTCTGGGTTACAGAAATGTGACTAATTAGATTTCTGCTTCTATATTTTCCCCCATGAATGTTGCATTAAATGCTAACCTTTCAATTCTTCACTCCCTCCATACCAAAATGATCAATGTCAGCAATTTACGAGATTTTATCCTAAGGCTATGCTCATGGTCATAAATCTACACACTCTTCCAGTGAAACCAGATGCCTAATTAAATTCAAATAGATGTTCTACTTAATAATCTGTATTTCCTTCTCATTGTTCACTCTTCCATTTCTGAA
>PISX010026644.1:0-24194 GCA_004024625.1 Mellivora capensis | reverse complement strand
AGGCTGGGAAGGGTTGGTGCTTTGAGAGCATGCGAAGGGCCGGGCTGTAAATCAAAGCCTCTGGCATTATCTAGTTTCCTTTCTGGCTTTAAAAGTTCGAACAGATGTCACAAGAGAGGACAAAATGGATTTTACCCACCAAGAGGGGCTTTTCTGGCCATCCGTAGTAGGAAGTGCCTTGAAATGCTAATGTACACAGTTTGTGTTGCCGGGGTTTGCATAGAGATGGTGGGAAACAGCTCGGAGCCCAACAAAACCTTTTGTTATTAATCAAGAAAATCTGGTCTTCTGAAGCGGCAAAGAGCTGGAAATTAGCGAGGCCAGCCATGAGGCCAGGGAGCAAAAATGCAGGAAAGATCCCCAGCGCCGGGGCAAGGTGCGGAGTCTGGGGCTGTGCGGCCTTTCCCGGTGCCCCCCACCTTCCCGCTCCCCCAAAGCCTCCGCGTTGGAAGGGGGAAGGGTGTTTCCCTCGTATCTTGTCCTTTCAAGTCGTGTGTTTTCTTTTTAAGCAATTTTGAGAAGCAGGCTGGAGAAGCGGGCTAATGAGGCAGTGCTAAGAAAAGAAAGCTAAACACCACAGAATCAAAGTGAAGCATTTTGCTTGGCTAATGGGCTTGATTATGAGATTTTACAGGCCCTTTTATAAAGTTGAATTTTATTTTGCGCCAGGGAACAGGAAATTTCTGTTTGGTTTTAAACATACATGATCATGCCGCCAAATATTCCTAATTTAAAGCTGTGGAAGCAGGAGGTTTTATGTCTAAGAGAGGAAGGGGTGGAAAGAGCCCTGCCGACCGCAGCGGTAGCCCAGCAATCTCACCTCTCCCACACACCAGCGGCTGGGAGGGTCTACCCCCAGCCCCCCAGGCACGGGGGCTCTCAGAGTCCCGGATCCACGGTCCGGTCCGAGCCCGACGCCCGACGTGGTTCCCTTTGGGATGGGGTGTGTCCACCTCGCCTCATCTCCGCAGCCAGAGCAGATCATTCTGTGCTGCAGGGGGGCTGGCCTCTGCGCTCTGGGGCACTCAGCAGCATCCCTGCCTCCCCTCAAATGCCAAGAGCTGCCTTCTTCCCCCAGGATGGCCAAAATTGCCCTGGCTGAGAACCACCGAACCAGGTGGGTCACCAGCCCTGGGGCGATGGGAGCTGCCCAGGGTGCAGGCTGGTGGGGCCAGGGGCCTCGGGGGAGGGCCTGCTGCTCTGGTGATGCAGCTGAGGACTTGGGAGAGGACCGGCAAGGCTGTTGCTCTCAGGGTCTTTACCTGTGATGTTCTCGTGTTCAGGCTATTGGGCCGCGGGGGTTAGGGAGAAGGAGGAGAAAAAAGCTGGAACAACCTGTAGCCGGAAGGACGAGCTCTGCGCCGGACAACGACGTGCCGGGCTCTAGGGCGAGGCTTGGGTACGCTTAGCTCCGTGGGCAGATCGGGCCCTGCTGATAGAGGACTGCGGCTGCCCGGTCTGACCTCTGGGAAGATGGCTAAGTGAGGCCCTGCCGCGCTTTAAATTGTGCTCCATTAGCCCTGCAGGGACCCTTTGCCTTTTGGGATAACCACTTGCTGAAAAGTTGCTCCTTTATAGGATGATAAGCCTTCACTTAGGAAATCCGTGTTATCCACACATTGTATGTACTTTTCTAACTAAAAAACCTAGAGAAAGTCTGCTGTGGAGAATTTAATTGGGTCGTGGCCCAGGTCTTCCTCCCCGGCCTGGGTCTGCCGTCACTACTGCACGTGCGGCTCTGGAGGAGACCGGGACGTCTGGGCGGCCTCCCGCAGGTAGCACGGCCCTGTTGGGATGACATTACAGGTCGCTTACTGGCTTGGACGGGACCTCAGGGAGGGAACTGGGCCGATTCGATGGGTGAAGGGGGACTCTGCGTCGTCCTGGAGAGTTCTCCGTGGGGCTGGTTGCACTGATTCGACCAGTGGTGCCCCCACCCAGGCCACGGGGAGGGGTGCTGTGTGCGGATCCGGGGCTTGGGAAGCCGGGGGGTCGCAGAACCGGCGGTCCCAGCTGGGACAGCGCACGGACTTACGGGCAGCCACTCTGTCCGCTCTCGCCTCCTCTGCGGAGGAAGCTGGGGCAGCGACGACCTCAGAAGCATCAGGTAAGGCCTGGGGCTTTGCAATGTGGCGGCAGGGGGGTGGGGGGCAGGGGCTGGCGGGGGAGCCGCCGGGAAACCCAGGGGCAGCCGGGGAGAGCGTGCTGTGGGGCGGCGGGCCTCAGGGTATCTTCTTCGAAACGGTGCGACGTCATCGCGGCCCTTACCTGACCGCATCAAGCCACATGACGTCACCACGCCCCCACGTGACGTCATCACGCCCCACAGCGCGGCCTGAAAGTCCATCAGGTAGGTATTCATTTGGGTTCACGATAATTTCTTTTTAAAAATGCACACGCGTGCACGGAGACCTTTCGAGCTGGCCTAGGGCCTCGATGGCTGCGTCTCACCGAGGAGGAAATGTCCACTTCCCGCGGTCCCGTGGCAGCCTGGGGCGGGGCCATCGCCCACGCACCTGCTGCTCCTCTTCTGCGCTGAGCAAACCGGCCCCGGGGCCAGGCCGCAGGGAGCGAGGAGGGAGGACGAGGGAGAGCCCAGGGAGAGCGGAGGCCTGCTGGTGGAGGGGCCCAGGCAGGGAGGGGTGAGCCTTAACTGAAAGCGGGTCCCCGCCCTGCACCCCTTCCCATGTTCCCCGAGTCTAGAGGGGAGGGGGGACTCTGTCTGGCCCCTCTTCCCCCGGAGCCACACCACCCCCTTTCTGGGACTTGGCAGGCACGATGACATCATGAGTGACAGAGGCCAGCAAGTCCAAGGACATATCAAATTCTGTGGCTGAATGGGACCCCCAGGACTTCTACGCCCGGCTTCTGAGGGACAAGGGTATTTTACCTGTGAGTCATGCAACTTCCTAGTGATTTTTTGGAGCACAGCCTGTAGTTTGTAGGTGGGTTGGGGCCAGAGGGAGAAACAGTGCCAGTGGCCCCCTTTCCCAGCCTCTTTCCCACTGGCCTTTCAGAGTGCGCATGGGCCCTCCTCCCAGCTTACCTGTCCCCTCCCGACCGCTAGAACCTGGTCCTGCTTGAAAGCAGCATAACCTCGACTCAGGCATTGGTGTTTGGGAAGCAGAACATCGGACTCGGCTGAGATTTCACCTATGGGGCTGCATATGGGGTAGAAAAAAGGCTCCATTATAAACACCTTCAGAGGCGGCAACAAAGGAAATGCTGACTGGACAGCGGGGGCCCCAGCGGGCAGGCAGGGCAGGGTGGGGAGGCCAGGGTTTTGTGTGGAGTTCAAAGCCCCAAGTGAAAGCTAATGAGGACCATTGTATTTGGGCAAAGGACAGCTCAGGGGCTCTTATCAGAAAGGAGTTTTAGATTACTGGCCTCCAGTTTTCGGAGAGTTTTAAAAGCCAGGCTTTGGAGCCCCTGGAGGCTTCAGGAGGGTCTGTTTCCGGGGGACATTTTCTAGGGGACCCCTTCAGGGAGGCATGCTCTGCACCCACAGAAGGGGAGTACGCAGAGAGGGAGGGAAAGGGGGTTGGGGTCAGGTTTTCCCATGATTGCTTGAGCCCTGGAAAGTCTTTACTGAGGAGGGGACTTCCCAGTCTTGGGGGGGACAGAGAAGCTGTAGCGTGTGGGGGTACCCGAGCTGAGGATCCCTTTTCCGATAGACCCTGAGGCTCTAGCCTGTCAGTTCTTTGACCCTGAATTCAGGAATACGGGACAAAAAAATCAGCGGCTCTGATTTAACACTGGTCAGTGAGGAGCAGAAGGCAATCAGTTTCCAGAACCTGCCTGGGCCCCTAGAAGGTGCCTGTTACTGCTAGGAATCCGCGGCTGTGAGGACGCCACCCCACTGAGGGGGCACTTGGGCACTCGGAGGCAGAGGCCCTTCCTGTGCCTTTGGGGGACTCCTGTGTCAGTTCCCTGGTCACAGCAGTGGCCATGTTCCTAGGTGCAAAAAGCCAGCCGAGCTGTTCCCCTCCTGAGAGGACCAGTTTCCTCTTGTGCCTCCCTGTCCGGGTGGAGTGGGGAGGGGTGGGAGGGTCACTCACTGTAGGGAAACCAACTTGAAATGTGCTCCCGCGTCACTCGGTGTTCAGAAACCTGCTTTTACTGTGTCTGTTCACTTTCCCATCTACAGAGCGATTCTGGGTCACGCGCCCTGCGCTCCAGGACCATTTCCCACCGGCCACACGTCAACGTCCAATCAAGATGTTCTCCTCTCTCCTCCCTGCGTCCTTCCTTATCAATTTTCCCCGAAGTCTCCAATTTCGTGCAATGTCAACAGAAGCTATGAGGGCCACATAGATGCGGAGAGCATTTTAGGAATGCGAGGGGGGAGAATGCAGTGAAGGAAGGAAGAAGTTAGCAGCTTTGTCTCTAACATGCTTCACAAACAGGGAATCTGGGCAGAGGAACCCAGGGGGCCAGGGGACCCTCGGAGGCCAACTGGGCACAGAGAGACCCTGGGGGGTGAGGCGGGAGCACCCGTGGGGGGCGCAGAGGGCCCAAAGTAGCTGGTCTGAATTCCCAATCACCCGGAGTCTTAGCATTCTCAAATCCTCCCATGGCATTTTCAGAACAAATCAGTTTGAATTCACTGGAGTTAGAAACATGTTTGCAGTCATGGCCTGACTAGGAATCCGAGGCCAGGGTTTCTACTGTAGAGCTCCCTGAAATCTCAGTACCCTCTGAGCAGCGGTGGGGGAGGGAGGCATGTCTGGGAGGCGAGGGGCCCTCAGGGAGCCATTTCCTCTGTTAGCTGGGTGTCGGCTCTGAGCACAGCTCAGAGTCTTCTGAGATCCCAGTCCCTGATCTCCAGCTTCTGCAGAGACTTGACCCCAGGTGGCGTTTTGGAGCCCTCGAGGGCCAGGCAAACACTCAGCCAATGGCCTCTTGTTGACTTGAGCAAGCAAGGCCTTCAAGTACTGAACAGAAGACCTCTGGCCTCGACCTTGGGCTCTGTGTGGGGGTCTCCACCAGGCAGGGAAGGATTACACAACTCCAGCAGCAAACGGGTCGGCGCTCCGTGTCTGCAGGTGCATCCTGTCTCCCAAGCAGACTCCACGCCACGACGTGTGTGCTCGTGTTTCATGGGCGAGAGACCCAGTCTCAGATGGCTGACGGGACCGGCCTGCCGCGGTGGGGCCGACTCACGGGGAGTTAGGATTCGGTCGGACCGTCTAACCCCAGACCTGAGTCCTCAAGGAACTGCTCTGCTGCCGTGGGCCCTGTGGAAGGCGGGGCGGCCGGACGCTTGTTGAGTAACTCTGTGCTCTACCCCAATGGATGGTTCTGGATTGTTTCAGAACAATCCATGTTTCAAAGCAAATTGTTATTCCTTGTAAAGTGGCCAAGTTTGCCAATGATTCCTTAATTTAAAAAATGTGTAAGTAAGCACCAATTCCAGGCTTTGTCTAGTGTGTACTCTCTCTCTGATGCATTTTCAGGAGAGAGAAAGACGGAAGAAGGAGAAGCAGCTGGTGGACCTGCAGTTATTCATGCAAGATTGTCTTGTGGGTTTTGCCGGAAAAAGGTTGAGAAATCTGTGCCAGGAAGTATCTGGCCTCTACCTTCTTGCTTTCACCCTACCCTCCTAATTGGCGGGGGTGGGGGGGGGGAGTCGGGGGTGGTGTCATCTTAAAGATAAGAAAACTAGGCTTAGGCAGATATGGGACTAGTGTTGCGGGAAGAAACTGTGTCCTTCAAAAAGGTAAGTTCAGGCCCTAATCCCCGGTACCTGTGAACGTGACTTTCCTTGGGCCTAGAGTTTTTGCAAATATAACCGAAGTAAGAGGAGGTCATGGCGGTGGTCCTAATCCAACCGTGGATGTCTTTATAACAAGAGGGGACATCGTTCACGTCCACAGGGAAGGTCAGGAGAGCCCCGTGTGGTGATGAGGCGAAGACTGGAAGGACTGGCCTTCAAGTCAGAGATTCTTGGCAACCAGAGAAGCTAAGAGGCAAGGAGAGATCCTGCTCTAGATCCTTCCGAGGGAGCATCGCCCTGCTGACACCCCGATTTCGGATTTCTAGCCACCGGAACTGTAGAGAAAGTAAATCTCTTGTTTTGGCCACCCGCTGTGTAGGAACTTGCCCCGGTAGCCGTGGGAAATGGAATACACCAAGTTTTCACCTCGCTTCGGCTTTGTCCTTGACCAGTTCCAAATTAGGTTCGTGGGGGAGGCTGAAGAGGTGTGGGCTGCTGTCCGCATCCCGCTGGACCCTGGTACTGCAAGGTCTTGAGAACCAGAGGAGGGATTGAAGTTTGGGACCACCCATAGGGGGAGCTTGTAAAGCCTAAGTGCAGGCAAAAGCACAGGAGCAAGCTGAGAGGGTCTAGAATATTTGTGCTTCATCAAGGGATCGATGAGGGTGAGCGAGCGACCTTTCCCTGTTACACCAGCCGGGCACCCCGGAGAAGGGAGAAAGTGCAGAGTGCCTTTAGGACTCAGGGGCGTTAAGAGGGAGTCAGTGGGGGAAGGGAAGGACCGTGTTTATGTCAGGGGCTGTGGCTGCGGGCTGCTGTCTAGAAGGGGGCTGCGGTGCCCAAGGAGAACCAGGGCATCTGGGTTAGAGGCAAGGATGGGAGAGAGGAGGAGTGGAGATAGCCCTGGGGCAGGAGCGGCGCACAGGAGGCCCAGGGAAGTCAAGCTGGCACGTACATCATACGTGATTCCTGGTGAGAGATCACCCTGCAAAGGCATGAAAGATCGTGTCCGTGAGTGACTCAGAAGCCAAGTATGTTGGTCCTCTTGTAATGTGAGCGGCCAGTTCTGCGGAGCGAGCCGGAGCGGTTGGCAGCTCGTGAATGTGCGTGGGAGGCTGACGGCCCTGGACGGGGAGTTAATCATTACGCTGTTTGTGCCACTGCAATGGGCCGGGCCGCCGGGGGCCTCGGGCTGACCCCACTCCTCACCCGCCCCCGCTGCTATGCGGCCCACACGGGAAGACCACGGGAAGCTCAGACCGCGGCCCCGAACAACAAGGCATTCTGCTTTGGAAACTGCCAGGACGGGAAATGAGTTGGGCTGATCAGGAAGATCGTTTGGCGTGATTTGAACTTGGTGAGGAGGAGAAAGGTGAGGGGAAGGGAGGGCTCAGGGGCCTCCTGCCTCCTCTGTGAGGTGGGAGTTGCCCCACCCGAGTCTGGGGCGGCGGGGGGGCGGATGCCTCGGCTCAGGGAGGTTAACTGGCTGGCGGACGCTTTGCTGCTGGAAACAGCGGCTGAGCCAGGCATGGGGCTCCTGATGCCTCCCCCTGCCTCCTGAAGCTGCCCTGGCAAGAAACAGGGGGCCTGGACCCCGCCTCTGGCTCTGCCCCCTCAGGCGGTCATCAGGGACAAAGCGGGAGCAGGGGAGCCAGCCCACACCACAGTGACCCGGCAGTGTGGCCTTGGACGGCCTCGCGGCTCTGTGAAGGAGAGGACGGTGCTTTCCTCTGGCAGGTGGGGCAGCCTGGTTGACGTTTCAGGATGCTGGCCCATCCCAGCACTGCTGACTCTGGATTCCTGGAGTTTTGAAATATTAAAGAATGTCTCTGTGTTCAGAGGATCTGGGCTCTGGGGCAGAAGCTGGTCCTGCGGAGGCCAAGCCTCGGTGCCTCCCAGCGCCCAGAGAGCCTCCCTTGCTTGCGACTATGGCACGTCCAGCTCCATTCTGTTCCCACGCACCCTGCAGAGGGCGGCTCTGCTTCTTGCCCCACAGTGCCCTGCCCCTGCCACCCCTCTCTCCAGGGTTTGTGGCAAGAGTCTGTCCCACCATCAATCTGACAGAGGCCTGGCTTCTTGGAGGCCCTCAGGACTCAGCACCCCACTCCGAGTCTCTCCTCTGCTTCTGAGACCCTCCTCTATGTCCAGGATGTCCTTACTGCCCACGGCTTCCCTCCACCAGAGCTGCACAGGGCCTCCAGCCTCCTCTCCCTCTTGGAGCTGTGGCCACTCCTCAAACCCACCCCTTCTAGCTCTTTCCCTCCTGTGATTCACAGAGCAGCAGGAATGCTGCCTCCAAAAGACTGTCCCCTGTCTTTCTGCTTTCTGCTTGCGCCACATGGGACCCCAGTTCCCGGGAAGGTCCTTCCCTGGGGCCTTAAACCCACGGCTGCCAGGCGGTGTTGCTCAGTGATCACAAAGATGACGCAGGGTGGGCCCAGAGGCCACCCCGCTGGCCGGGAGCGGTGTGAGTCCCCTGAGTCACGGCATGTCCCAGTGGAACGCCTTCCTTGGACCGAGATGGGCAGGTATGAAGACACCCACACCCTGAGCTCTGTGAACTTAAGAGTCCGCGGACATGGCCCCGATACAGTTGAGTCAGGGATACTGGGATGAGGAGATTATCCTGGATTACCCAGATGGGCCTGGTGTAGTCACAAGGGTCCCTAAGCATGTCACAGTCACTGTCGGAGTGAGGATGTGATTCCGATGACCACTGCTGGCTTTCACGGTGGAAGGGGCCAGAGGCCAAGGAGCGTGGGCAGCCTCCAGAAACTGGGAAACACGAGGAAACAGATTGTGCCCTGGAAGTGCCCGAGAGAATGAGACCTGTAAACATCTTGCTTTTAGCCCAGTGAGACCCCTTTGTTACTTCTGGCCCCCGGAACTGTAAGGTGATAAATGTGTATTGTTTGGTGCCGTCTGGTCTGTGATAATTTGTGAGAGCAGCAACTGAAAATGAATATGCCGGGTGACATCTTTTCTTGTGACATGTCTCAGGGAATGGTTCTCCACGTGCCCGTGTCCAGGAAGCGAAGGATCTGTGGCCTGGCAGGTCCTGGAACCTTCATGCCGGCGCGCCCGGTGGCAGGACTCCAACAGCTCCATATAGAGCCATGGGCTTTCTCACACCTGTCTGTCCAGTGAACGTGTGACCCTCCGGCTTAGGGACAATTCCTTCCAGGCTCTCGGGAACTAGTGCGGCAGGTGCGTGTTCGTGGGGCTCTGGAAGCTGGACAGATAGGCCTGCAGGCTCTGGGAGGAGTGCATCGGGGCTGGAGGAGGCAGGAGGGAGGTCTGGTGTCTGTCCTAAGCGCTTTCAATGCAGCCAGGGGCGGGTTGGTGCTGAGATGACCCCCATAGGGACGTGCTGGCGGCAGGGGTGCGGGCTGTGGAGCGCAGCCTGTGGGCAGAGGGCATTGGGGCATATGGAGGAGCCCCACTGAGGCTGAGGGGCAGGAGCAGAAGGCAGGTCTGCACAGAGGCCCCTACGGTGGACAGCCTGAGGAAGGGCCTAGAAAGGGAAGCTCAGAAGCTTTGGCTCCACCGGCAGGACCGAGTGGTGTGGGCCAGCTTCTCGGCTCTCTCTTCTCCCTGGGGACTCGGGGAGTCTTCTGTCCCAGGCAGGACACGGGGCAGTGACAGCCAGCAGTGCTGACGTGTGGTCTCTGCTTTCTTCTCACCGTCCAGCAGAACTCCCTGGAAGCCACGTGTGGACAAGGCGGGGTTCCACACCTGGAACGTGTGTGGCCAGCCCCTCCCCCCTGGACTCGTGGTATAAGCGAGGTGTGGCCTCGGGTTGTGACGCTCGAGATTCCAGGGTTCACTTCTTATCTGGGCCCGACCACCTGTGCTGTGGGATCACCCGGGGGTTAGAAAGAGCCCCGTGGTCTTGAGAAGGCGGCTGTGTGTGGCTGGAGCACCTGAGCCTGACAGGTTAGTCAGGTTAGGGAGTGGTCGCAGGGTTGGTGGGGTCGGGGCTGGGGGCGTGGACCAGCGAGGCGGAGCAGCGGCCAGGGACAAGGCTGCCTTGGGAGAACTCTTTTCACTCTTGGATGAAATCCAAGATCCTGGATTTCCTGATCAAGATCAAGAAGATCAGGATCCCTGATCCTGCTCTGGGCTTTTTACCTGTTTTCTTGGGGGCCTCGTTCTGTGCATCTCACAGTGGGTCCCTGGGTACCTGCAGCTTCTACAACAACGAATAAGTCATTTTGGATGAAGTTGATCATTTTTTAGGTACAGCCAAGGATGAGGACTTCTAAAAGTAAATGGTTTTTGAAAATAAACCTTTGAGACTTTTTACTGGAGAAATCAGTGAAATCCATCCCAGCGTCCCCTAGAGAGCACAGTTGTCCGCACTTACTCCATCACGAGTACAAGTCTTGGTCCCTGGATCCTTAAAGGGGAGTATATCCCCCCCCATATGGCTATTAATACATGATAAGGACAGTCCAGCGCCCTTTAACATAAATTCTAAATCGAAGTATGAAGTTCAGAGACACTAATTATACATGCTTTGCCTCCTGCCTTTGTATTCTGGTAAAATGACCATTAAGGTAGGAGAGATAAAGTCGGCATTTTATGCTAGGTGTCTTTATGCTCACACAACAAGTGTGTGGTGGGCAGGAATCCAGGCCTGCATCGTCCCCGTGCGGGGCTGTCCCCTTTCTGCAGGTGGCAGGGAGGCCAAGGGCAGTGAAGGGTTTGCCCTTGGCCAGAGCCGGCTTTCTATCAACATTTATCAAGCGGCTCCCTGCCGAGCATTGGCTTTGCCTGTGGCAAAGTGTGGTCTGATGGGTGGGCTGTCCCAGCACCTCCCAGCGTGTGCCCAGAGAGAGTGGCACTCCGGCTTCATGAAGACTACCAGCGGTTAGTGGGGAGGGAGGGAAAGGGAAAGACAGTTTGACTGTGACACATTTTTCATTTTAAAAATTTGCTGCCCTGACTTGTCAAGCAGAAATTAGAAGCTATGCTGGTGTCTGGATGTTCTCACACCTTAAAAAATCCAGAGGTGAGAGGCGACACTTCTCAACCTCTTGGGGTACGTGCTCATTAATTAGGCACAGAGAACATTACTGAATCACAGTGAAGGTGTTTGTCTTTCTTGTCTCTATTTCAGAAACCTTTGGGGAAAATGTCTTTCTCTCAAATCAGATGCAAAGCATCGGCCCCAGGGCTTTTTCAAAGAGAGCCTGTCTCCCAAACGCCATTCTCCGGGAGAGAGGGCGGTTTCCCGGAGGTTTACTCACCGCCCTTGAATGGCCAGCTTGGCCACGGGGCGAGTGCCCAGCCGCCCACCTCCGTGGCCCCTGGTCCTCCGATAAGCACTCTGAGACCCCGTGAGGGGCTGCTGTTGAGTCGGTCCTAGAGATTTCAGACGGGGTCTCGGTGCCCGTCCACTTCCTGGCTCCCAGGGGCCGATCGCTAGCTCCTGGGGCTCCAGTCTTGCACCTCGCCCTGGCCCGCCGGCTCTCTGGTCCCCTCGCTCTGCTGCTGACAGTGTCGGCACATTCTGTGTGACGCGGGTGAGGCCGCGGGGTTGTGAGAAGTTCAGCCCTCCGAGTGCCACTGAACGAGAGCTCAGGGAGTTCATGATCACAAAACGGAAACAGGAAAACCGTGGGCAGATGCAGTCCTTCGCTGGACAGAGCGCGTTATCAGAGTGGAGGCCCGCTGTGTCCTGGACACTGGGAACTTGGCCCCGTGACTCTTGGACCTTGGGTCCTGGCCCGCCACATGATCTCGGGTGTCCTTTGAGGGAGCTCAAAGGACTGTGCTTTTCCATCCCACTCTGCCGGGGAAGCTCCCGCGTGGGCAACAAGGTCCTCACGCACTCAGCAGGACACCTGGGCCCCAAGGGACAGGCTCTTGGGGCTCTCTGTCCCCGTCTTCTGTGTCCCCAACTGGTCCACGGATTCTCTTGATGGGTTCAGTCCCGGTGTTGGACGTATTCGCTGGGTAACCCTAGGCAAGTGTCTTAACCTGTCGAGCCTCCGTTCCCTCATCTGTGAACGGAGGCGATGGGTCTCGCTCAGAAGACTCTTCGGAAGGTGCTGGGCATCTGACCCGGGGCCTGGCGTTTGTCGGTGCTCAGGAGAATGTCACTTTGTCACTTCCCCATCCCTCTCCTGCTCCAAGAGAACTGTTACTCCTCCGCCACCCGCTTTCCTGCTCCTACGGATTCCCTGTCTGGGGCTGTTGTCCTGCGCCCGCGCCCGCTCCCGGTGGGGATCCGCCTGCCGCACCCCTGCGGGAGCCGCCGCCCCCACAGCCCCTCCTTGGTCCTGGCCCCGGGGCACCACCGAGGCCGCAGGCGGGGGGCCTGGAGGCCCAGGAAAAGGAGCAGCAGCGGCTTCCCCGAGTGACGCCCTCCAGGCGGGAGATGCCCAGGCCCGACCCCAGGCCCGACCCCAGGCCGGAGGACTCCCCGGCCCGGGGATCCGCGCGGAGCTCACCCCGCGGCGGCAGACGGGCTCCTGGACCCCTCGCGAGGACAACGCGGAGCGCCGTGTCTGATGTGGCTGCTCGGGGGTGGGCCCGGGCCGCGGGCCGCCGGCGGACTGCGAAGCTGCTGGGAGGGGACGACGGCGCAGCGGGCCGCGCGGGGAGAGCGGAGAGGCGCGCCGGGGAGGCGGGCGGAGCGAGGCCGCCCGGGGCTCCCGTCGGAGCTGCGCTCGCCCCCGGCCTCGGGAGCTGCCTGCGGCCGCCCCAGCCGACGTGGTCACCGAGCGGCGACCGCGGCCTCGCGACGCTCCTTCGGCGGAGGGTGTCCGGGGTCGGCACGCGGCGAGCGAGGCTCTCCCCGCGCGACTCTCCCCTGGGCGCCCCGCGGGGTCCTGGCGGCTCTGAGGGCGGAGGAGACGCCGCGCGAGGTGCGGCCCAGGAGGGAGCGGGCTCCGGGCGCCCCGACCCGAGCGGCCCCGCGCTGGCGCCTGCGGCCGCTCGCCCGACCCCGCCGAGGACGACCCCGCACCCAGGCGCCCGGCTCTTCGGTCGCGGACGCCGGGCCCTGACCCCGGCCTCAGCAGCCGGACGCTCAGCCTTGGGGAAGCTCTTACGGGGCCAGCGGTGGGGGACGCGAGCCCTCTCAGTGTTTGCTCCCCGGGGGGCACCGCAAGCCCGACTGCGCCCCCAAAGCGCTTCACGGCGCCGCTCCCGGCGCGGAAAAGTCCCTGCGCCCGAGGGTTTCCCGTTTCCCTCTGAGTTTCAGGGCCGTTCGCGGAGCCGGGCACGACCGTGGCCCGCGGGTACCCAACCTGTGCAACGTGCACGCTGAAGTGCCACACCCTCCTTCTCACACGCACTCGCGCTCTCGTGTGCTCACGTGCGCTCCCTCTCACACTCACACGTTCTCACACGCTCACGCGTACCTCTCACACCCATAGACTCACAACCTTCCACACACACACTTTCACACTCACACATTCTCTCGAGCGCATTCTCACACAAAACCTGCGCACTCACACGACCCGTTCACACTCACATTTCCACATACCCTTTCACACTCACACACTTTACACTCACACTCCCATATACTCACATACACATCCTTTCAACTCACACTAATATTCTCACACACCCTTTCACACTCACAGTCACACTCTTTCATACACATTCTAATACATACACACATTCTGTCTTTCACACACATATGTCTCTCACATACACACTCAAACTCTCTCTCACACACATTCTCTCTCTCACACACTCACATGCACATCCTCTCTCTCTCACAGGCATTCTTTCTCTCACACACATTCTGTCTCTCATACACATACATCTCTCACATACACACACAATCTCCCTCACATACATTCTCTCTCATGCACACGTTCTCTCTCAACACACACATTCTCTCCCCCCCCCTCACTCACACACACATTCTCTCCCTCACACTCTCACAGGCATTCTTTCCCTCACACACATTCTGTCTCTCATACACATACATCTCTCACATACACACTCACACAATCTCCCTCATACACATTCTCTCTCATGCACACGTTCTCTCTCAACACACGCATTCTCCCTCTCTCTCTCTCTCTCTCTCTCACACACACACACACACACACACACACTCTCCTTGTAGACTCCACTCTCCACAGTCTCCAGCCGTCTCCTGTAACTGCTCTAGCCATGAGCCACAGGCCACCATGAGCTCTTGCTTCTCCTGGAGCCCCTTGGGTCTCCTGACTGGTTTGTAAAGGGTGCTTCGTGGAGTCCAGGGCAGCGGGGTAGACTGGGTGGAGTAAGGGCTGGTGCTCCAGCCATGTTCCTTATTTACACTTCGATCAGACCAGCTTCACATTTCTTTTTTGTCTCTTGGGGTTTTTCATGAATTTTCTTTGAAGAAATAATTCTAGTGCTAAAAAAGATCTGAAGGTGACTGGCCCACCTCAGTTGGCACCAAGACGCCAGGGGAGTATGTATGAAGTGTCCCCATCTCCACAACCAATGGTGTAGGGAGGTCGGTGAAGTTAGTTTGGGTGTGAGTCTGGCGTGGAGGGCTGGGAACTGAGGTGGCTGTATTTGTGGGGGTGGGGGTTCTGGAAACAGTGCTTTTGGGGGTGAAAGAACATTCTTCTTCAGAATGCTTTTTGGGGAAGTGTAGGGCCGTTTTTCTTTGCTGGAGTCAGCTCATCTGCGAGCCATCCATCTGCCCTTTACCTGTCTATCCACACCTTCTCCACCCACCCAACCACTGTCTATTCACTACCCATGAGCCTCCCTTTCTAAGGCTACCTCCAGTCTACCCAGCACTCCTGGTGGCTGTGAGCTGTGACTGGAGAGAGTTGGCTGCATGACCTCCTTAACCACAGCATCCGAGGAGAGGTTGGTGCACGGACCACTGCAGTAGGACCTCCTGCTGGACCTGAAGAGGCCATTGGGATGAAACCCCATTGGAGGCTGGAGGAGGAAGTCTAATACTGCAGGCTGATCAGGGTGTAAGCACGGGGCGGGCAATAGCAAGGAGGCATGTCCTGGAGTGCAGTTCCCTCTGAGGGATCTCCCTGCAGGAGTAGGTGATACAGAGACATCTGGGCAGATCAGGGAGGCAAGACCTCAGCGACTAGACATGGCCAGGCTTTGGACTATCGTGAACAAGGCTTAGCCCTATCACGGCTGCCAGAAGATGCCTAGAATGAGAATCAGGGGTCAAGAGTAGGCCAGATGTCTGTATTGAGGAGGCATCTGCAGACGTGCTGGGCATGCTCTCCTCTCCAAGCCTTGTTCCAGCAATTCCCTCCATCTGGAAAGGTCTTTGCACAGATTTCTCTCAGACTGACTCCAGGCTTTGCTCTAACTTCATCTCTCAGTGAGGTCCATGTTGACTGATCCATTTAATGTACAACCTGCCTCCACCACCCCCTCCTCCCATTTCCCCTTCCCCGCTCCTTCCCCCCAGAATACACAGGACCTTTAACCTACTACATAACTTATTTATGTCTTGAGCTTATCATTCATTATCTCCCTCTCCCTACGAGATTGCAGAACCTCAACCAGTATCTGTTCAGTGAATAGGAGGGACTCGCTGGGGCAAAGCTTGGCCGTGGCAGGTAGGGGCCCTCCTCTCCCCATGGTCTCTCCCAGGGCAGGAGATAGCGTGCAATTGATGGAAATATACTAGGTCTGTCAAAAGGACACGAAACCAACCCATTCTATTTGTTTGGGACAATAAAAATATGGCCAATATACCAAGAGAAGAGGAAAGTCACCCCTGCCATGCACAACTGATGTACCCCTCTCTTTATGCCTGTGAAGTTGGTTCCATCCTTATCCCCATTTTAAAGATGAGAACACTGATGATCTGGGAGGTTATGTAACTCAGCCGGAGACTAGCAGCTTGTGAATCGAGGTCACTGCTCAGGCTCTGCCAACTCCAGAAGTCGGATTGCTGCCTGGGCTCCACTGCCTCCAGTCCAGGGTTGCTCCCCCCTCCAGAGCGTCAGGGGGCTGCGTGCCCCAGGAGAGTGACATGGTGTTTCGCTGGGGTGCATGTGACTCTCACCCCTATGCTTTAATGCTGCCTGTGAGGGATGGTGACAGGGAGGGGAAGCAAGGACAGCGAGCAGCTGGGGCTGGGAGCCATCCACGGGCTGGTGGGCGATAGCCAGTTCTCGGCCCCTCCAGCAGGTGCACACATCCGGGTTGAGCGGCTTGGATCACACCTTCAATTTTTAGGGTTTCTCCGTGTCCTGACTCTGCCGAAGGGGCTTGCTTGCTGTGTTCTCAGAGGCTAATTCGATTTCAGGGCAGCTAATTGAAGGTGGGTCCCCACTGGGGCAGCCTTTTGTGGCCGGGAACACGGTGGCAGAGTTTGCCAGCAAAGCCCTGGGCCTGAAGGTCATCACCTGGCTCTTCACAGTTTGCAGCATTGAGCCTGTGGCTGGGGCTTGAGGCCAGGGTTCTGCCCCGGTGCCCAGGCTGGCGGCTGCTCTGAAGGTCAGCCACGCGGGCAGTTGGGCCCCTGTTACTCTGGTCCCATGAAGGCGTCGGGCGTTCGCCAGGGACCTGTCGCCGGCAGCACAGGAAGGTCTGACGATGGGAGGCCCCCGTTCCAGCAGATCCTCCCCGTGGCACTTTGCTGTCCCTGCAGCCAGGATGCTGTGTTTCTCCTGAAAATGGAGTTGACGTCATCAGTCTGAACTCATCTCTTTGGGACTCAGGGACCCATGTGAAATGACCACGCACGATTGGCCCAAATCACCGTCGCCCAGCCCCGCTGCTCGTCTTCCCCTGGCCACAGGTGGATTGCGGTGCCCTGGTTAGCCCAGCAGGCCCCGGCTCCCTCCAGCTGTGGTGGCCCAGAAGCCATGTTCACTAAGGCTTGCTGTGTTCTAGGCACAGCAAGCCTTAGAGACCACGAGTCTCTGTCCTCCAGGTGCTCCTGGCCTAGAGGCCAACCCAGCAAGGTGAACATCTATTTCGTGCAACCAAGGGTTGAACAAACTGGAACATTTCTGAACCAGGTCTGCACTTGTAGCTGAGAATGTCGTGACAAGCAAGGGAGACATGGGCTCGCATTCTCCTGCGCTGAATAACCCAGATGTCAGCTCCAGGGCTGGGGGCACAGGAGAGGTACAGACACGGGGCAGGGGCCCTACTGCTCACCTGGGGGAGATGGCAGAGGTCCGTGGAAGAAGTAGCATCTCAGCTGAGGCCTGGGACTTAGGGCCTCATCATTTAACAGTTGGGGGAGGGGATGGCAAAGGAGGAACAGTGTTTCCAATAGAGGGAACAGCATGTGTGAAGCCCCAAGGCCAGACAGTTTGGCACAACGGGAGATTAGTGGGCAAGGGAGGGAGGGGCGAGCGATGCAGGGGAGGAAATTGAGGGACACGTTGTAGGGAAAGGAGAAGTGTAGAGGTGTGTGGAGGGTATGGAAAAGGTGAGTGTGAAGTTTCTGGGGGGTGATCAGTGTGGCATCTGGGAGGTGTATTCAGGCTGGACATTGGGGTCTGGGGTACTGGACAGTAACTGGGGCTGTGGAGGGGGTGCTCACCTCCAGGGAGAGGGTGAAACGAGAGAGAGGAGGGCCAGGACCCAGCCACAGGGTTACCGCAGATGAAGCTGGGCAGGTGCGCTGAGGGAGGATGACCCAGGGGCAAGCAGATCCCGAGAGGAGCTCTTCCTGTGACAGTGGGGGTAGAGGGCTCCCTGGAAGAGGTGGTCCTGGTCCGCAGGGTGGGATTCATCTGACAGGTTAGGGGCAAAGAACTAGGGAGAGTCTTTTGGAGTTAAGGGGTTGGGGAGGGGCAGTGGGCAGAGGTGGGGTGGGAGGGGAGGCAGGAGAGATGTCCGGGAGGGCAGGCAGCTCTCACAGGAGGCTGACCTGGAAGGGCAGAGAGCCCTAGAGCACGTGTATGCTGTTCTAAGATGAGAAGCCAGCACGCTTGGAGGTGAATTGCAGAAGGCTGGTGGAAGCCGAGATGGCTCACCCATAGGTCAAGGGCCATGAGGCGTGGGAAGGGGGGAGGTCAAGAGCAGAGGGCTCTGGGGATTGGCCATGGGGAAGAGGATGGAGGTGGGCCCTGGTGGAGCAGGGTGGGGGCTTCTGTTTCCTCTGGAGGTGAAGCGGGTGGCAGAGGGAGGAGGCAGCTCTCTGGGGGGGCTGACAGTGGGGCTGGGCGAGCACAGAGCCCGGGGTTATCACGTTGCTGCAGGGACAAGGGCATTATGAGCCACTCGGTTTCCTCTCGTGGAGGTAATGTAGGTACAGGCAGGCTTGGGTTCTGGTCCCAGCTGCACCTCTGACCTTGGGTGACCTTGGGAGACAGCAACTTGCTGTCTCCCCGGGCCTGGGTTTTCTTCTCTGTGTAATGAGGAGGCCAGACTACAAAAGCAGAAAAGCCCCCTAGAGACCTGGGATTAAATTGAAGGTCACGGGTTTGAAGATTGTATTTATTTCACTCCTGATGAGCATAGGAAAGGAGGAAATGAGAAGTTAATATCGAGGCAGGCCTGAAATGTGAACCTAAGAAGTGGGAATTTTATTACTACTTGGGGATTTTGCACTGGGTTCTTTTCCACAGAATTCAGGTTTGTAGGTTAATTATAAAAATGTTTCCAGGAAAAGGAAAACCCTCCTGATTTTTCATGGTTGATTTCTGTAGTTGCTGAGTTCTCTCGTCTGTGTCTCTCCCATCCTAGACTAGTTCAAGGTTCTTTGCCAACAGTGGCTGACAGGGACAAAGGTGCAGCGAGCAGGTGAAGGCATTCCATTTTGTTAGGAGTTGGCAGCTCCGAGGAAAATCGTCTATTTCTTCACTGGTTCGTTCTCACGGTCATCAACAAATCTTTAGTGAAAAGACGGATGAATGAGTACAGGGGGAGATGGAGAAAGAGGGTAGAGACCATTTAATAATTTCATTTCTCTCTGCTCTCTTGACCTCTGCTCATTATAAGGAAATGTTATAGAAATGGAAAATAAGCCATTTGTAACATCCACAGAGGTGGGGGGAATGCAGAGGGAAAGCGAGTGGGTTATGAGTGTGATTAGCTCTGTACTGAAACCGACTTTGGAATTAACACCTGTCTTGAGGAATTGGAGAAATTTGAGTAGAGACATTGTTTTCTCTCCTGAAACGAGTTCCACTAAGCCACAGGGCGATCGGTAATACACCCTAATGAAAGGAAGAGTGCTAAAGAAAAAAAAACAAAAACCAAAACATTTCTGTTCCTTTGACTCCATTTTACAGGTTGAGAAACAGCAGGGAGCCTGGGAGTTCTTCTTGTGTCTGCCATACCCCCTGAGTACTGGCCAAACTCATCAACCATCTCCCTCGCCCCGCTCTTTTCTCCTTGATGAGAGAAGAAAGTTCTTTAAGAACATCTGCATTCTTCTGCGATCTGTGGAGACACGGCTCCATTTCCATCTCTTTGGGACACTTGTCCTCTCCTTCTGAGTCCAGATGTTTTGAAGCAGGTCCATTTCATCCTCCTGGGGTAACTTATTCTGGAGTCTCCTGAGCAGTGGGCTGGCCGCGCTCTGGGCATCTGCACTGTGTGTCCTCCAGACAACTCCATCGTCCCCAGGGATTCTTCTGCTTCTCTTTGGAAAAACTGACTGCAGCATTATCTGCAAAGAAAAAAGCACACAGAGCGTAAGTACATACATATCTTGATGAAGTATCACAAGGTGTACATGCAGTTGTCAAGAAATAGAACTTTCCTAGTATTCTAGATCCCTTACATCTCTCCTCGTTACTGCCCCTCTCCTGCTCTCCAGAGGTGACCACTGTCCTGACTTCTCATAACACAGGTCAGTTTTGCTGTTTTCCACCTTCATAGAAACTGAATTATATTCTTATAGAAGGAAATGTATTCTGCTGTTGTTGGATGGCGTCTTCTATAAATGTCAAGTAGTTCACACCAACCCTTTAGGTCATCTGTCCTCTTACTGATTTTCTGCCTGTTGTATCTATCATTTACTGATCGAAAGTGTTGCGATCTCCAGCTGTGACCGTTGATGTATTTACTTCTTGCATTTCTGTAAGTTTTTGTATTTTGATGCTTGTTATTAGGTGTATACATGTTAGGGCCTTCTATGTCTTCTTGGCGAATTGACCCCTTTATCATTATGTAAGGCCCTTCTTTATCCCTGATAATCTTCCCTATTTTGAAGTCTGCTGCTTTGTCAGAAATTAATATAGCTGTTCCAGCTTTCTTTTGATTAGTGTTAGCATGCTATGTCTGTGTCCCCAATCTATTTCTGTGAAGCAACGATCCCTGTTAATGGTGTCCCCCCACCATTTCCCTGGCAGGCAGTACGGGGAGACTAGAGGGTGCTGTGCTGGGGGAAGTGCCCCTCCCCCAGCTGGGAGAGCCCTGGCAGTCTTCTTCCTTGGAGAATTGGCATTTGTCATGGAGAATGCTTGGGGCGTATTACACTTGACTACCTTCCCTCCTCCTGCCAGAGCCATGGCATGGATCTTCCTTGATTCTTCATTAGGAGAACTTGCTGGGGTTCCTGGAAGTTAAGCCTCCCCCTCCCCCACCCTGTGAAAGCCCACCAATCCTGTAGACCCGTGGGTTTCTCTCGTTTAGGCTAGTCCACACTCAGCCTCTAGCACTTTGTCAAAATGACCACTTACGTGTTTCTACCAGTTTATGACTCCAGTTTGTGACTTTGGCTCTCTGTGCAAGATCTTGGCTGGGATATACCTTGTCTCTCCTGATTCGGGGTGGTGGTTCGTCCTGCGACCAGTCTCTGATGAGTCCCAGAAAAGTCATTGTTTTCAGTTTTCCAGATTGTTCCTGTTGTAAGAACGGCGGGCGACAACTCCCAAGCTATTTACATGTTGGAGCTAAGCTTGGAAGTCCGAAGTCAACTCTTAGATCATGTCTTGGGATGGGTTTCATGTCTGTTTTCATAGTTCTTTCTCTTCTTTTGGTGGAACAAATCTAATAGCTTCTTGAGGTGTGTGGGAGGTAAATACTTTGACACCTTGCATGATTGACACTCATCGTCCCTCACGCTTAGTTGGTAGTTTCTGGTTTTGAAGTTGTTTCCTCCCAGATTTTTGTAGACCATGTTGCATTGGCATCTAGCATTCAGGTTATTCTTGAGAATCAAAATCACTTTTATTCCTGATCCTTTTGTATGAGACCTATATTTATCTCCCTGACAGCTTGTAGGATTTTCTTTTTGTCCTCAGTGTTCTTAAATGTCACGCTACTGTCTTGGGGTGCGTCTGTTTTCATCTATCATGCCAGGCATTCAGCGGGTCCTAGGCTGGAAACTCATGTCTCTTGGGTCTCAGAAGTGTTCTTAAATTATATCTTTTTTTTTTTAGATTTATTTATTGATTTGACAGAGAGATACAGCAAGAGAGGGAACACAAGCAGGGTGAGTGGGAGAGGGAGAAGCAGACTTTCTGCTGAGCAGGGAGCCTGATGCAGGGCTCAATCTCAGGGCCCTGGGATCATGACCTGAGCCAAAAACAGATGTTTAATGACTAAACAAACCAGGCCCATCTTAAATTACATCTTGATGATTTTCTTTCTTCCATTTCCCTTGATTTCTTTCTCTATCTGAAACTCTCTTTCTAATTGTTGGACTTCTTGAACTAAGCCTTTGGGTTTTGCTCTATTTCCTCTCTTTTATCTCCTGATCTTTCTAATGAGAGGTGTCGGTTTGTGGGAGGTACGGATGGAGCAATGACAAGGCTTCTCAGCCATGGAAGAGCGTGGGGTGGGAAAGAACTGAAGGGTCCGGAGCAGGGGCTCTTCTCATGCTGTGGCGTTCTGACGCAGCACCGGGAGATGTCTGCGAACTCCAATTTCAATCTGACTCTTAGGGCTTACCTTATGTCCTCCAAGGAAGTTGTGTTGAAGTCCTAACGCCCAGCACCTCAAATGGTGACCTTTAGAAATACGGTCCTTGTAGAATGTCATTAGTTAATATAAGGTCATATTGGAGTAGAGAGAGTCCCCAAACCAATACCACTGGTGTGTTCATAAGAAGGCCATGTAAAGACAGAGATGCGAGGAGAACGCCACACGAAGATGGGGACATCTATAAGCTATGGGATCCTAGGCTTGCTGGCTGTCACCAGAAGCTAGGAGAGAGGCATGGGGCTGTTTATCCCTCAAAGCCCTCAGAGGGAACCAGCCTCATCCATACTTTGATTTCAGACTTCCGGCTTCCAGAACTGTGTTGTTTGGTGGTACCTTGCTATGGCAGTCCCAGCAAGCTAATACATCGTCGTCTTATGTTATCAAGAAGGCATGTTTGTCAAGGTAGAGGAGACACAGTAATTTTTAGTCCTTTCAACAGAGTTTGTTACCTTGGCTTAGCCTTTTTTTCAGAGAGTTTGGGCAGGTGCCTTGCTTTGGGATGGCTGCCCAGGCCCGACAGATGTCAAGGGTCAGTGGCCTCCATAGTGCCCCCCAATTCTGGTTTAGGATTCAGCTTTTTACTACTGGTCCAGCCAGTTACCACCCACCCCATGCCTCCAGGTTCCAGCATTTTCCCACTGTGCTTTCCCCAACAGCTTTTGCTCCTTGGGGGTCTCTACCAGCACCGTCCAGTAGAGTTTTCGGCGATGACGGAATTGTTCTTTATCTCTGCCCTTCAATATGAGAGCCACCGGTCATGCGCAACTATCGAGTACTTGAGATGTGGCTAGTGCAAAGGACAGACTAAATTTTCGAATTTGTTTAATAAAAATGCAGTGTACCTCATGTGACTTGGCTGCCATATCGGATAGCACAGATCTATACTGTAAAGCAACACAAAAAAAGTTTCTGATTGTCAAGGTAATTAGGGAGGTAACGGAAGTAAAGGAATGTGGTATTTTTAACACATCTGCTCTCTTTGCCCTAATGTCTCTTGCAAGCCTTAAATTTTATTTCAAAGAGATCTTAGAGCTCCACCAGCAATAGTGCATTAAAAAAAAGTTCTGGCCCCATGTAGCCGATGAGCCCTGTGGTAGGGTTCTGTGTGCACGAGGCAGCTTTGTGGGGGTCCTTCCTGTCACAGGTGAGAGCCTGGGGAGAGGCTGCCTGTGGACACAGAGTGGACGTGGGGGCCCCTGCCTCCAGGCCTGTGCTTCTCGTGGCGGCCCACCTTTCCTCCTTGCTCACGGGTCATTGACCCTCGGACCTCCTCTGTGGCGGTTCAGCCTCCTGTCAGCTCAGGTGTGCTTGAAGCTTCTAGAGACTTCACCAGGCAACCCTCTGTGACTCCCAAATATTCACGTTGGCCTCCCAGACCCTGCAGCCACTGGGTTGCTGGAAAACAGATTGGGTTGGTAAAAATATGTATGTGTGTGTTCTCACAAAACCTGAGAAAATCACACCTCCACGTTGACAAAGAAATCTGTTTGTGCTGCTCCAATAATCACTTCCTAACTGGTGGGAAAGCAGGCCATATGTCTGCAAAGTGGCTAGTGGAGGGGAGGGTCTCCTTCCACTGAGCCTTGCAAAATACCTTTTTCCAACTGATCGGCTCCGAAATCAAAAGACACCAGGCCACATGCTTCTGCTTCCAGACAGTAACCTCTGGGCAAACTGCTCTTGCGGACAGAGGGAATAGGGGTTTGGAAGCAGCCCCCATGGGTTGTGACGTGTGTGTGCTTGGGGAGGAAGAGGCCAACAGGAGTTCTAAGTTTAGAAGTTCAGTGTTGGGCGAGGGGGGATGCCGACCCCCAGAGAAGGTAAAGCAGGAAGGTTGCGTTGGCAGAAAGTGGGGTTTGATTTACTGGGGAGACCTGCAGCCCCTCCTGGGGACTGTGGCATCCACCTCTAGCAAGTACCTTATGCCGAGCTCAGCTCCCTCTGTGATATCCCGTTAGGCTCCCATGATGACAGGTGGAGGACGAGCCATCTGCAAGGCTTCCTCCTCCCTCACGCCTGGCCCTCAGGCCTTGTGGAGGCTGTGGCTCAAGGACTCAACCTTGGACGTGGTCATTGTGTTGGGAGGCTAGTGCACACAGTAGCAAAGCAGTAACGCCTAGGAGTTGTCTCCTCTGAGCCCCTTCCCCAAGAGTCAACTAGAGCTATGATTCTAGAACGGTGGGCATCTTTCCCGAAGCGCTGTATCAGAAGCAAGCCTGTCCTTCCACAGTTGGCTTTGTGACCTCAGGTCGATCCCAAAACTTATGCTTTGATTTTCTCACCTGAGACCCCCAAAAGGTAGTGTGAAGAAATCAAGCAAAGAGATGCAAAAATAATTTAAAAAAAGATTTTACTTATTTATTTGGGAAAGAGAGGGAGAGTGAGAGAGAGCACGAGTAGTGGGTAGGGAGAGGGAGAAGCAGACTCCCCGCTGAGCAAGGAGCCAGATGTGGGACTTGATCCCAGGACCGTGGGGTCATGACCTGAGCAGACACATAATGGACTGAGGCACCCAGGCGTCCTGCAGAAATACCTTTAGAGATTGGGGTGCTTGTGAGGCTCAGTCCGTTGGCGTCCAAGTCTTGATTTCAGGTCAGGTTGTGATCTCAGGCCCTGGAAGTCTGCTTGCCATCCC
>PISX010026643.1:0-24188 GCA_004024625.1 Mellivora capensis | reverse complement strand
AAAATTAAAAAAAAAAAAAAAAAAGAAAGAGGTCATATCATTCTCAGATAGCTTTAAGTTTACACATACTGAAGCTTAAGTGATGTGGTTTTTTTATTTTATTAATTTTTTAAATTTTTTTATAAACATATAATATATTTTTATCCCCAGGGGTACAGGTCTGTGAATCGCCAGGTTTACACAGTTCACAGCACTCACCATAGCACATACCCTTCCCAATGTGTCCAAGTGATGTGGTTTTTAGCCCGAGAATGACTGTGCATGTTTAGAGGTGGGATAAGAGTGTTTGCAATCATAGTGATGTCGCTGTGGATTTTCAGTGGTAGGGACAGGCTGTGGAAACCTGTGTGAAGTAGAATCTTGACACACATGGATAGATTGCAAGCGTCCCAACAGAGCCAGCAAATGCTCTGAGGCCACTCACTGAGGGCAGTCACACTTTGCCATGGAAAGGGCCTGCAGAACACAGATCTGCCCTACATATGTCTATGTCTTCCTCATCCAAGGGAATGTCTTTGCATGACCTTACAGGAGGCACGATTTAGACCTCTGTGCACCACACTGGTCCTCACAGTGCAGCTAAGAGGAAGTTGGCGGCTGATCCCAGACCTGGAATCACAGATGCATGGACACACTACTCTTACAAGTGTGTTTATACTCTTGACAAGTCCTTTGTGGTCTGGAGTGGTTTCCCTTTCCAGACTGAGAGCTACTAGCATATCAAGAAGGAATGAGAAGCATATTAAGCCAAGGAATGAAAAGAGTAAATGTGTATCCTACCCTGTGAGAACCTGGAAGACATAGGCACAGATGTTCTGTAGGCCCCGGGTAAGCCCAGTGGTATATGATCCCCATCCAGGAGCCTACAGCAGCCTTTCACAGCCTTCTGTCTGGCCACCCCTCCATCTGGGGTCTCAGATGCCTTTTCTCCAGGGACTCCTATTCATCCTTCAATGCCCAGACCAAATGTATCTTTTCTCTAATGCTGTCTTGAGGTCCATGGCAGAACTCTATCTCACTAACCTGAGTAATAAGTGTTTGTCTCCTGGGAGATGCAGGACTTTTGTCAGGCCCACTTTTTTGTTATTGGCACAGAGTGCCCCATGTAGGTCACACAGGAAGATCTCAGTAACTGCTCACTGAAATGGGCCTGATTCTTTGAACCCAAACCCTGTGTTTATGGAAGCATTCCTTTCCTTTCAGAAATCAGGAAATGTCAGCATGGCCAGGACCAAACCATCTTCCCTGTGGAGACAAAGGTAATGCAGCAAACCAGCAGAAACCACCATTTCTGTCCCAGACACAAGGCATGGCAGTCCTCCCAGCCCTCTCCCTCTGACCTCACTGCTCAACACCTTCCAGGCAGTCTGACTCACTGCCCAGCCTAACTCTGCCCTAGCCTCCAACTGCCCTGCACCATCTTGCCCAGGATTGCCTGTTTGGCTTCCAGACCACTTCCTAAGGACCCTGCACCTCCAGCTTGATACTGTCTCATGGGGCCCCACCCAGATAACCTGAGATGCTCAGGTTCCTGTGCTGGGAAACAAGTCTATGCCCAGAGTTCATGTGAGTAAAAGAGGAAAGCAGGAACAGAGAAAACCCCAGGACTCAGGATATAATAAAGTGATCACAGTCAGATCAAAGGAAAGCACTGAGAGGCAGGAGAACTTCGGGCTTATCAGAGCTGCTCCCTACCTAGTCCTCCCTTCCCTGGGACTTCCATCTGGAGAGCTCTTCTTTCTTGAGTCTTCAGGAGATGTTGAGTCCTGATCATTTAAGGCAGGCATCTCATTTAGACTCCCAGCTAATTTAAATTGATAAGGAGGAGTAACAACTGGATATACAAATGACAAAAGAAAGAATAAAAATATTAATATGACCACAAGATATGTGACCCCTCCACCAGAAATCACTTGTGGCATGTGCAGATGGAAAGTCACTGTGGTAGTTTTCTCCCCCTTCCACCAATCCAGCCTGCTGTGTAGTTATAAGCCAGTGGTCTTACAGACCCATTTAGGAGGAACAGGCTCACTGACCCCTTGTCCCAAGGCAGCTGGGCTCTCACCGAGCCATAGTGTTGCTCCACTCACTCCTCCATGACTTACTGTTGCAAACCTTTCTTTGCCTTTCTTGTGACCAGAGCTGGCTGCCCCATCTCCTTCATTGTTGTCTACATGAAAACAGAGGCTTTCCTTGAACTTGGGCTATACAGTTTGACCCTTGAACAAGATGGGGATTAGGGGCATTGACCCTTGTGCAGTGGGATATGTCTGTAATTTCTGACCCCCTCAAAATTTAGCTAAGGTTGACAGGAAGCCTTACTGATAATTTAACAGTTGGTTAGCACGTATTTTTGGTGTTATATCATATTAAATACTATATTCTTATAATCAAGACAGATAGAGAAAAGAAAATGTTAGTAAGAAAATCATAAGGAAGAGAAAATATGTTGACAGCACGATAATGTATTCTTTTTTTTTCTTTTCAGTGTTCCAGAATCATTGTTTATACACCACACCCAGTGCTCCATGCAATACGTGCCCTCCTTGATACCCACCACCATACTGTATTCATAATTGGAGAAATCCCACCCATACATGGACCCATGCAGCTCAAATGCATGTTATTCAAGTGTCAGCTGTATATGGGCAAAGTGGATTTGAAAACTGAAACAAGAAGAGAGGAAAACAGCCAATCCTGTTATAAATGTGCTCATGGTTGTTGAGCTCTTGTCTCTTAAAGTATCTTTCTCTGGATTCCAACAGACCTTGAGCTCTCTCACTTTTGTTCAATGCAGACCTGCTCCCACCTTTTCCTTTGACAAGCTTGCCATGTGCCCAGAACAGAATTTCTCCTAACATTGCCCACTTTTTTCTTTCCTGTATACTTTAGTTTTTTTTTAACTTCAAAATATTCTCCATAAATTTAAAAAATATTTTCATACACAACCACTTTTACTAGGTAAAATGTAGGTTTGCCTCAACAGAACTGAAATTCCAAATAACAGTGCCTTCAAGAAGCAAGAGGTTTATTATTTTTTTCTCAGTACAGACAGTAGCTGATTTTCACATGGGCTCACTCTCACAAGGTGCTGCCTCAGGCTCTCTACAATCATTGTCCCATTGAAACCTCACAGGGAGAAAGTCAGCCAAAAAAATATATGTTATTAATTTGAAGGCTTTTACCATTTTGCATAAATAATATCATACTGCATTTCTGCAAATTTACACTTTTACTCAAATCATATTAGTGAGGTTGCCCATGTAGGCACTTATCGATCTAATGCATTAGAACCTTACTGTAATTGACCATTGTTAATGAGATCATTCCTTGCTGAGTGACACTGGGTTGACCTACTCTTTTCCTGTTAAAGTTGGGCCTGCAACAGGCACCTTCATCCTGGTTTCCATGTGCACCTATGTGAGTTACTCTGGGTGGGGCCTGGAAGGAATATTGCTGGGACATGGGATAGCCCCTCCTTCAGCTTTATTAGGGATCACCATGCTAATGATTTCCATTATTATACAGATTAAACTGAAGACAGCTCAGTGTATCAACATTTTTGTTGAGGGTTTTGTGCTCTTTTTATGCTTATTTTAAAAATCCTCTCCCATATTCTCCTATACTTTCTTTGAGCTGTGTTATTTTCTTTGCTTTTCTCCTTTATGTGTGTGATGCAGCTGGAGTCTGAGTGTGTGTTAGGTGTGAGGTAGGGATCTAAATTTGACACCCACTCCTTCCCACCGCCCCACCAGCCCTGGATGCACAGCTGGCTTTTCTAGCACTGTTTATGGAACAATTCATTTTTTACTCCCAGAGTCTAATAGCCTGCCAGTCTTATGGCCATTTTCTAAAACACGTTGTTTGCTTTTGAGTCTCCTTTCTACTGTACTGATGGGTGAAGAAGATACAGGCCTAATATAAGAAAGTGATCATTTGACCTTGGCCAGAAAGGGAGTAAATGTCATAGGAAGCCCTTCCTGGATTAGCCGTTATAATTTACACTGTTGTTAATATTCCCAGCACCCAACCCTACAAGCTCCACCCTGTTCCTTTAACATTTGAAAAAATGAGATTCCTTCTTTTATCCTTTTCTGAACTTTTGTGGGTTTGTTCTTCAAAGAGTTTGTCTTCCTGGGAATTGGAATTATCTCTTGGATGCAGGCAAGCAACTTCCCAGAAGAGCAAGAGAAAAAAACTGCGGGTGCAATTTGTGGGTTGATTGCAAAGAAGCTGTATCATCACTGTATCCATTTAGAGGGGCTGAAGTTTTTAGATGATTTGTATGGTCAATATGTTGTAGTTTATAGAAACCATGAAGTAGGCAAAACAGAGTTGAGAAGGTCTGTGGAGTTAGACACACCTGAGTTTGGGTCCCATTTTGTACCTCTTGCTGGTTTGAGCACTGGGACACAATTTACTATACTTGAGCTTCTGTTTCCACAACCATGAAATTAGAATGATCTGGTATCTTACCCAAGGGGTTGTTATGAAGTGAATGAGACAATGTGCATGAGACAATGACAAACGACCTGGCAGAACTAGATGCTCAACAAATTCTATTTGTGCTGTTTGATTCTTCTCCTTAGTGGAAAAGTATCCCCCAGGAGCCAAGCTTGTTTTTAACCATCCTCATCACCAGCAGAAGATGACTGAGTTAAGGTGTGTACTACATATTCTGAGCTGTGGGACTGGGGAGCTTGTGGAGGAGGCAGCGAAGCAGAGTTGGCACTGTTACCATCTATTAGGTCCCCTGGGATGGTGGGGACACAGGATGTGGCACTGTTGTTTGGCTTTAAGTTTAGACTTCTGGTCTGATTCATATTGAGATCAGAGCTTAAGAAAACTTATTCTAGAGATTCAAATAGGATGGTTTTCCTTTTGAGAATTTCTGACAACTAAACTCACCCTCTTGAGCTTTGAATTCAAAGTATTGAGAAGCTTGGGTTCAAGTCCTTGTGCTCTGACCTTGCAGCTGGGAAACCCCTACCCCATACCTAGGCTTCCCAAGGTCCCTTCCCCTCTTCTATGGCATGGTCATTTGTGAATTTTACATGAAAGGCATGTGCAGTGATGATGTGTGGCCTCTCACACATCAGTTAACTACTGCCTCATAGAATACCCCTGTTCTCTGTCCTGATGCTGAAGTCCAAGCAGCTGCGGGTTCTCCTTGTTCTCTACTGGGAGAAAGTTTTATTGTATTATAAAATAAGGCCTAAGCAACAGATGCAATCATTGGCTGAGGCCCTTGAAACTTTCCATCCAACTGCTCTGTTTTCTTTTATGCTGGCCTTTTGTCACGGAAGCCCTGTCTGCACAGGCTGTCAGGGTTGTCCTGCCTCAGACATTTTACTCACATTGTGCACGGTGTCCTCAATTCTTTTCATTTGACAGTTTTTGGGCAATGTTTACTGCTGCTTCTTTCAAAACAGTCTCTTTAAACCTGGCCAATTTGACAAACGTGTCCTTTTTGCCTCTCTTAATGGCTATCCAGGCATGGACAACGGCTGCTTTCTCCTTGAAATGGTTCCATTCAGAGTTCTTTTTGGGTATCCTGCAACAGTTTCCGTTGACTTGGCCAAATACCACTTCCTCAAATAGTGTTGTTTGGAGATTAACCATAAATGTCCAACATTGGCACTTATTTTGGAAACATAAAACAGTCAACTTGCTGCAAAGATAACACTCCTTTTTAGGGGAACAAAACACTAATTCAGTCCAGTTTCCACCGTTTTACTTTTCCAGACACATCAGCTGCTCTTGACTAAGTGAATGTCTTTCTTAAGCCTCATTGCAATCCTTGTGAATTCAGGCTAAAGAATTAGGTTTGGGATATATATCTCCAATGTCCACACACAGTGATTGAAGTTAAAGGATAACATATAGTAGTATTGAAACAGAAATATCAAATACTGGAGATGGATTTGTGCCTGTGTGAATCAGTTGCCACCTTTCATATCAGCGATCAGACAGATCTTGTCCAATGCTGACACATGTCTACAGCCTAGACAAGTCATAAGGGAAGACACTAGAAGAACTGGAGCCTAGCAGCCTGCTCTGGGGGCCAGGACAGTAGCCTGGAGCAGATGAGACTGTTGATTTCATCTTAAGCTCATCATCTGTACTTCCTATTATGTGCAGATATTACTTTGAACAAAAATAAGATAATGGTTCTCAGCTTTTTTTTTTTTAAATCCTCCTGACTATAAAGGGAAACTGTCAGACTTAATAGAGCATTGAAGTTTGGGGGCCAGGGTCAAGAGGATGAGAGAGTATCCTTAATGATGCTGACCTCCTTAGGGGTTCTCCCTTTTCTTTAGGGGGTGCTCTATCCTCCTTAGGGGGTGATCCATTCTCCTTAGCAGTTCCCAGGTGAGCAGCAGGACAGGGCAGGAAGGTTCCTGGAAAACCTACTGAATCATTCAGCCAGTAATTCGTGGCACTTGTCTTTAGATTTTCCAATTAAATGATCTAAGATAACCACGGAGCGTTCTTCATTCACAACCACATGTTTCAAAAGCTTAAAGCCTGGGTCTTCACAGTCATATTCGGAAGGTGTAGAGTCTGCCTTTAGGCTCCCAGTCTACACCCATCTCTGTACTCCTGTCTCTGTTTCTGGACATTCTTCTTCAGAGGTTGCATATTACCCTGTCTCATGACATTGCAAGATTGCTTTGGAAAAATTGAATTCACAGCAACATTTACTCACTCTAGCACTAAAAAAACCCCAACCAACTGAAAAAACAAAAGAACCTCAAGAAACCAAAGAAATCCTTAGTGAAAGCTCGGAGCACTGATTTCAGCCCTAGGACAGGTATGCTCTGGGCACAGAACCTTGCCTGTTCTTCTCTGTCGTTAGATGGGTATTAAAGTCCTGGAGATGTGACCAATTTCAAAGTCTACTTGAGTTCTGGGGTGGTATGGTCAGGGACTATTTGGTCCAATCCTCCTTATGCCATAGGGAGACCACTGAGCTCCACCAGACCCTGCAACTTCAAATTGCAATTTACTTTCAGAGTACTCTGCTTATCTTTCTTTGGCATTGGCAGAAATATGAAATCTGACTCCCCACCAGAAACACCTGGAGAGCTTAAAAATATATATAGGTTCTGAGGTCTTTTCTGATAGAGTCAGACCCCCTGGCAGTGGGGCCTGGGAACCTGCATTTTTAACAAACCCTCCTGGTGATTCTGGTGTAGCAGCAAGGGCATCATCTACAGGCCAGCATTTGGAAAACACTGAGAAGAAAGTCTCAAGGGTCCTTTGAACTCTCCTGTCTCACAATCTTTTGAATCAATGAATGTGTCCCTAACACGGGGCAACATGCCAGTAGGAGGAGTATCTGAAGGATCTTCAGGGTTCCCCACAGCTCACAGCATGTCACTTAATGCAACACACCCATCCATAAGGAATATTCTGCCCATGCCATACATCTTGCAAGTTGTGATTACTTTTGGGACCTGAAAGGAGCTCTAATAAGAAGAGCACCCATTGCTCCTGCCCCTCACTGTGACTCCTTTGTGTCCCAGCCCAGCAAGTCCCTGCTAGAAGTGCACAGGGCCTGTAGTAGAAGGTGAAAATCCTCCTCAGAAATTCACACTCCAGGGGCGCCTGAGTGGCTCAGTGGGTTAAAGCCTCTGCCTTTGGCTCAGGTAATGATCTCAGGGTCCTGGGATCGAGCCCTGCATCAGGCTCTCTGCTCAGCAGGGAGCCTGCTTATCCCTCTCTCTCTGCCTACCTTTCTGCCTACCTGTGATCTCTCTCTCTCAGTCAAATAAATAAATAAAATCTAAAAAAGAAAGAAAGAAGGAAAGAAATCCACACTCCAAATCCTGCTCTGCCCACCCCAGTCTCAGTGATGTGTAAGACCTTGTCCTTTTGGGAAATTATTTCTGGCATGAGGTGAGACTTCAGCGTCTGCAAGTATGAAGATGTGACTGATGAAAGAAACAATCTAGGGGGAAAATAAACTTGCCTCAATTTGGAGGGTTTTTCCACTTTTTTAAAATTGTGGTAAAATGTATATAACATAAAGTTTACTAACCTAACCATTTTTAAGTGCATAGTTCAGTGCCATTAAGTACATTCACATTGTTGTGAAAACATCACCATCGTCATATTCAGGACATATTCATCTTCCCCATCCGTACACAGCTCCCTATTCTCCCCTCCCCCAGCCCTTGGCAACCACCACTCTGCTTTCTATCCCTATGAATTTGACTATCCCAGGGCCCTCATTTAAGTGGAATCATAGAGTATTTGTCTTATTGTGATTTAGCATACTATCTTCAAGGTGCATCCCTGTAGCAGATGTCAGGTTTCACTTCCTTTATAAGGCTGGAAATATTCTATTGTATGTACACACCACATTTTGTTTATCTATTCATCTGCCCATGGACACTTGGGTTTCTTCCACCTTTTGGTTATTTTGAGTAATGTTGCTATGAACATGGGAGTACAAATATTTCTTTGAGTCTCTACTTCTAATTTTTGGGGGTATATACCCAGAAGTGGTATTGCTATATTATTTGATGACTCTATTTTTAACTTATTGAGGAGCCACCACACACATCACACTGTTTTTGTAGTGGCTATACCATTTTACACATCCACATCCGTGCACAAAATTTCCAACTTCTCCACATCCTCACCAGCACTGGTTATTTTCCATTTTTTGTTGTTGCCTTGCAATTTTTTAATACTCATCTTAATGGGTGTGAAATGGTATGTCTTGTGGTTTTCATTTACATTTTCCTAATGATTAGTGATGCTGATAATTTTTTAATGTGATTATTGGCAATTTGCATATTTTTTCTTTTTAAAAAAATTCCATTCTTGTTTTTAATTTAATTTTTTTCAGTGTTCCAAGATTCATTGTTTATGCACCACACCCAGTGCTTCATGCAATACATGCCCTTCTTAATATCCACCACCAGGCTCACCCCTCCCTTCACCCTCCTCCCTTCCAAAACCCTCAGTTTGTTTCTCCGAGTCCACAGTCCTCATGGTTTGTCTCCCCCTCTGATTTCCCCCAATTGACTTTTCCTTTCTTTCTCCTAATGTCTTCCATGTTATTCCTTACGCTCCATAAGTAAGTGAAACCATATGATAATTGACTTTCTCTGCTTGACTTATTTCACTCAGCATAATCTCCTCCAGTCCCATCCATGCTGATACAAAAGTTGAGTACCACGTCAAAAAATGGGCAGAAGACATACACAGACACTTCTCCAAAGAAGACATACAAATGATTAACAGACACTAGAAAAGATGTTTATGATCATTAGTCATCAGGGAGATTCAAATCAGAACCACATTACACCACCTTATTATAACCACATTATACCACCTTACACCAGTTAGAATGACCAAAATTAACAAGACAGTAAACAACATGTGTTGGAGAGGTGGAGAAAGGAGAAACCTCTTACACTGTTGGTGGGAATGCAAGTTGGTGCAGCTACTTTCAAAAACAGTGTGGAGATTCTGTAAGTAATTAAAAATAGAGCTTCCTTCCTTAAGTAATTCCTTAAGTAATTAAAAATAGACCCTGCAATTGCACTATTGGGTATTTACCCCAAAGATGCAGATGAAGTGAAAAGAAGGGCCATATATACCCTAATGTTCATAGCAGCAATGGCTGCAATTGCTAAACTATAGAATGAACCAAGATGCCTTTCTACAGAGGAATGGAAAGAAGATATGGTCCATATATACAAGGGAATATCATGACTCCATCAGAAAAGATGAATATCCGGGGCACCTGGGTGGCTCAGTCAGTTAAGCATCTGTCTTCAGCTCAGGTCATGATCCCAGAGTCTTGGGTTCGAGCCCCACATTGGGCTCCCTGCTCAGTGGTAAGCTGCTTTTCTCTCTGTCTGATACTCTGCCTGCTTGTGTTCTCTCTCTCTCTCTCTAATAAGTAAATGAAATCTTTAAAAAAATAAAAGGTGAATACCCAACATTTGCACATTTTCCTTGAAGAAATGCCTATTAAACTCTTTGTCCATCTTTTTTTTTTTTTAAAGATTTTATTTATTTATTTGAGAGAGAGAGAGAGAATGAGAGCATAAGAGGGAAGAGGTCAGAGGGAGAAGTAGACTCCCCACCAAGCAGGGATCCCGATGACGGACTTCAATCCCAGGACTCTAGGATCATGACCTGAACTGAAGGCAGTGGCTTAACCAACAGAGCCACCCAGGTGCCCCATTTGTCCATTAAATAGAGTTTGTTTTTTGTTGTTGAGTTGTAAGAATTCTTTATATATTCTGGAAATTAATCCCTTTCAGGTATATGATTTGCAAATATTTTCTCTTGTTCCATGGATTGCTTTTTCACTTTTTTGATAGTGTTCTTTGACGAACAAAAGTGTTTTTTGATTTTTTTAAATTTTGATTTGATTTTTTTCTTTGGTCCCCTGTTCTTTTGATGTCATATCCGAGAGATCATACCTAAAGCCAATTTCATGAAGATTTTCCTCTGTATTTCCTTCTGAGAGTTGTATAGTTTTAGCTTTTATATTTAGATCTTATAATCATTTTGAGTTATTTTTTGTGTATGGTGTTAAGTGAGGCCCAACCTCCTTCTTTTGCATGTGAATATCTAGTTTTCCCAACTCTTTCCGTATCCTTGTCTTGTTTTAGCCATTTGTTGAAAAGACTTTTTTCCAGTTGAATGGCTATTGGTACCTTTGTCAAAAATAATTTGACCATATATGGAAAAGTTTATTTCTAGGCTCTTCATTCCATCCCATTGATCTATATATCTTTCTTTATGTCACACCCACACTCTATGATTACTGCAAGTTTGTAGCCACTTTTGAAATTCTTTTTCGAATTTGTTTTGGTTATTTAGATTCCCTTAAAATTAAATGCACTGTAAGATGGATTTTTCTATTTCTGCAAAACATCGTTGGAATTTTGCTAGGGATTGCTTTGAATGTTTAGACTGTTTGGTACAGTAATGCCATCTTAATGATATTGTCATCTCTGTTAATTTACAGGCAGAGGAATGCTCTGCCTGCATATTTTTCAAACACAGGAAAGAATGTTAAGGAAAAAGATAAGGAAGAAGAACCTTAGGGAATTAGGGGGGAATCTGGTTATTCCTATGGCAATAGAATGTGCTTGTCTTTGTTAAATTTTTCTGTCCTAGTTGGAGTGAACAGTGGATTAAATAACAGATATGATCACTTTGAGTTTTAGTTAATCTGTGGCCCACAAGGGAATTCCTTATGTGAAAATGTAGAGTCAAAGGGCAGATAGATGTATCTGGAATGATAGGACTGTTGCTCCACACCTGGTCGGTCCTGCCAGTGATTTTTCACTCGTCTGACTCCCACTCACTTTCCCTTGAGGTGCTGACTCACACGGCATAAAACCCTGAAACTATAAACCCTTATTTCTTTGAGGTATAATATCTCCTGCCTTCCCAAGCCAATGAAGGGTCTAACCCATCAGAGAGCCAATTCCCTTCTCTCCCTCTCCTTTACTCATACACACATATTTAAAGAAGGGACAAAACTATCGAACTATCAAATGGTGGAAAATATTTTACACACATGCAAGCTGAGTTTAAATTATTTATTTAGTTATTTTAATTTTTTTAAAATTTAAATTCTAATTAGTTACCATACAGTGCCATATTGGTCTCAGAAGCAGAATTCAGTGATTCATCACTTACACACAACACCCAGAGCTCATCATAACAATTAGCTTCCTTAATACCCACCACCCATCTAGCCCATCCCCCACCCACATTCCTAAATCAACCCTCTGTTTGATCTCTATCATTACGAGTCTCTTATGTTTTCTCCCTCTTTCTCTCTCTCCCTTTCTCCCTCTCTCTGCAGAGTGAAGGGAACAATCAACAAAACTAAAAGGCAGCTTATGGAAGGGGAGGAGATATTTGCAAAAGAACTTATTAAGCCCAACACCCAAAAAACAAATAATCCAGTTAAGAAATGGGCAGAAGACTTGAATAGACGTTTTTCCAAAGAAGACATCCAGATGGCTAACAGACATGAAAAGATGCTTTTGATGTTCGACCAATGGAACAATGGCCCAGGTGAGTGTTCATACGATATCACTCATTATAATTGAAATATAAATCAAATTAAATATAAATATAAATCAGAACCATGATGAGATATCACCTCATACTTGTCAGAATGGCTAAAATTAACAACACAAGAAATAACAGATGTTGGTGAGGATGAGGAGAAAGGAGAACCCTCTTGCATTGTTGGTGGGAAGCCAAACTGGTGTAGCCACTCTGGAAAAACAGTATAGAGGTTCCTCAAAAAGTTAAAAGTAGAGCCATCCTACAACCCAGCAATTTGCACTAGTAGGTATTTAGCCAAAGGATACAAAGATACAGATTCAAAGGAGTACATGCACCCTGATATTTGTAACAGCATTATCAGCAATAGTCAAACTATGGAAAGAGCCTGAATGTCCATTGACTGATCAATGGATAAAGAAGTGGTATGTGTATATACAATGGAATATTATTCAGCCATCAGAAGAATGAAATCTTGCCATTTGCAATGACATGTATGGAGCTGGAGTGTATTATGCTAAGTGGAATCAGTCAGTCAGAGAAAAAAATATACCATATGACTTCACTCATATGTGGAATTTAAGAAACAAGACAGATGAACATATGGAAAGGGGAAAAATACAATTTTTGAACATATCTTGAACAAGGGGCTGTGACTGCATTCTCAAACTTTCAGTGACTTCTACCTCCTGGCCACAAAGGTGCCCTTCCAATGTGCTGTGATGCTGGCACTGAGCTTCTGCAGCACTTCTCTGCCAGCTCCTCCCTGTTGGGCTCTGCTGAGTTGGGGTGGAGGGCAGGGCGGCACCAGCAGGAGACTGCCAGCGGGGAGGAGGCAGGAGGAAAGACATCTGAAAAGAGATTGTTCTCAGAAGGCTGTGCATATTCCAAGGAAGTAGATCTAAGACAAGAGCTGGAAGATATTTCACTCTGTTGGTTATTTGTTGTACAGAAGCTTTTCAGTTTGATATTGTCTCACTTATTTATTTTTGGTTTTGTTGTCTGTGCTTTTGGTGTCACATTCAAAATACTATTGCCAAAGACCAATGTCAAGTAACTTCCTTTAATGTCTTCTTCTAGGAGTTTAGTGTTGCAAATCTATGTTCAGACCTTTAATCCATTTTTAGTTAATTTTTGTTATGGTGAAAGATAAGGGTCTGATTTCATTCTTTTGGATGTGGACATCTGGTTTTCTCAGCACCATCTAAAAGGAAAGAGATTTTCTTTTCTGGTTGTTTATTCTTAGCATCCTTGTCAAAAACCAGTAACATGTATACATGTGGGTTTATTTGTGAGCTTTTTATTGTTCCATTGGTTGATATATTTATTTTATAACAATACCATTCTGTTTAATTATTATAGCTTTGTAATGTGTTTTGAAACGAGAAAGTGTGAAGTCTTCAGCTTTGTTCTTCTTATTCAAAATTACTTTGTCTGTTAGGGATCTTTTGTGCTTCCTTAGGAATTTTAGGATGGTTTTTTTTCTATTTCTGTAAAAATGTATTTGGGATTTTGATAGGGATTACATTGGACCTGGAACTGCTTGGGTAATATGGACATTTGAACAACACTAATTCTTCCAATCCATGAACATGGAAGGTTTTCCATTTATTTGTTTCTGCATTCACTTCTTTCATTAGTATTTTTTAAATTATTATTATGTTATGTTAGTCACCATGCAGTATGTCATTAGTTTTTGATATTCATTTTTCAAGATTCATTGTTTACATATAACACCCAGTGTTCCATGCAATACATGCCCTCCTTAATATGAATCACTGGGCCAACCCATCCCCCCACTAAACCCTTAGTTTGTTTCTTGGGGTCCACAGTCTCTCATGGTTTGTCTACCCCTGCAATTTCCCCTGCTTTATTTTTCCCTTCTTTCTTATAGTGTCCTCTATGCTATTCCCTTCATTAGTATTTTATAGTTTTCAGTGTATATATCTTTCACCTCTTTGGTTAGGTTTATTTCTTTTGTATTCTTTTTAGTATTATGGTCAATGGGATTTTTTAAATTTCTTTTTTGGATAGTTCTGCATTGGTATATAAAAATGCAACAGATTTTTCTCTGTTGGTTTTGTATTTTCTGACTTTGCTGAGTTTATTTACTTGTTCTAGTAGTTGTCGAGTCTATATGGCTTTCTACATATTTCTGATCTTTATTACTGAGGGGATCTTACCATCATTATAAAAACTATGAGGACCTGTACAATGATAACATTGGTTTTGAAAGGCAAACTTGGGCCCAGGTGAGTGTCTTCACATAATTTTTAGCCCATATTATTGCACAAAACAGCCCTCTTGCAGATGTCACTGCACTTCTTGCTTTAATTATAAAAAAATATTTTTTTTATCTTCTCAGTGATATCATTGTAAAACTAAAGGCCAGGAATGCCACTGGAAAGCCAATGTGTGGAACATTCTGTTCCTGGAATGAGATTTCTTTAGAAACATAAGCAAGAACAGAAGTATTTTGTAAAACATTCTTCAGATTAATTTTCAAACCAAGAACAGGGAAGAATGAGAACAAAAAGGAAGAAAATCAACAGTAATGTTAAATGTTAAATTATGTATCTACTTGACTAAGGTTATGGTGCCCAGTTGTTTAGTCAAATCCTAGTCTAAATGTTTCTGTAAAGGTGTTTTTATATGTATGATTAACATTTGCAGTTAGCTGACTTTAAGTAAAGGAGATCACCTTTGGCAATGTCAGATGAGCCTCATCCAGCCCATTTAGTGCCTTAAGAGCAAAATCTGAAGTTTCCAGGAAAAGAAAGAATTCTGCTTTAAAATAATAATATAAATTCTTCCTGAGTTTCCAGGTAACAAATTTCAGACTTACTACCTCCTATAATCACATGAGGCAATTACTTAAAATAAATCTCTTAATATATATACAAAGATCTTATTGACTCTGTTTCTCTGGAGAACAGTAACTGATATATCCACTAATTTAGCTAAAGGAAGAGTCTTTCCTAGGAATATAAGTACCTGTACCAATGAGACTGACATGAAGCACAAGGTGGATTTGAAGGCCAGGAAAAGGAGATGGGGACTAATGTGGATCCAATGGCTCTTGAAGGGGGGCACTAAAAAGGTGAGGGAAACATATGCTATTATTGAATTAGAAACAGTGGCTAGAGCCAAAGGCATCCTACAGATGAAGAGAAAGGAGGTCTCAGGACAAACTGGAATGGCACATTTAGAGGACAGTGAAGATTCAAATCCACTGGGGGAAGGGGTGGTACACAAAGAATACCCATAGCAAGAATAGTTAAGAGACTGCCCCGTAAAACTGAGAGTCACATGAGGACTGTGACTTTAGCAGTCTGGGTAGGGTCTGGGGATCAGCATGTGTCCAAAGTTCTTGGGTGATTCTATGTATAGCCAGGGGTAAGGACCACAGCTAGTTCAGATTTGCTGATCAATTTCACCAACCTAAACTCATCAGAGCTCCCTTGCTGGATTTCCAGGTAATGAGGACATAATACGGGAAAATACAGGTCTGCTTCAGGTCCAGGGGAGTGTGCTTGATGAACTGCAGGAAGCTAAGGGAGGGTGTGGCAGAGACAGGACACACTCACCACAGGCAGCTGGGATTAGTAGACATGGAGATGGGAAATGTCTCCTTAGACAAAGTTATCCATCTCAGGAAGGGAGAATGTACAAGACTTGTTTCAATAGCAGAGAACTTTAACAAACTAGCAGTTACAGATTTATATCTTTCCGTAAGATAGCCCTCAGGCAAAATGTAGTAAAAGAACAGGAACTGAGTGGGGTTTGAAAGCAAGGAGAAAGTAAAGGCAAGAAAGGGCGGCACTCAGTCTGACAAATAACAAGCCCCACCAGAATTAGGAAAGTTTAATTACCAACCTGAGAAGCAGGTGAAGCTATCAAAAAATTACCCGATCCTTACTAAAAGACAAGGGCAAGAGTGAGAAATTCTGCTTTAGTTGGTGACTGACCATTCCTGAAGTGAAAGCAGTGGTTCTCAAACTTTAGTCTGTGTCTGAATCACCTAATTACATAATAATATATAACTTGGTTACATATTTCTGTGTAGCAAATTTCTGCAAAACTTCTAACCTTGAGACAATACGCATTTATTATTTAATTTTCTATTGGTCAGGAAAGCATATGCAACTAGCTCAAGGTCTCTATGAAGTTACAGCCAAGCTCTTGGCCAGAGATGCAGACTCTGATGGAGTCTGCCTGGTGGTGGTGGGTGGGGGACTACAGCCAAGCTCCTTCACATGGCTGCCCAAGTGTCCTTACATCACAGCAGCTAGTGATCTGAGAGATAGAGAGCCAGGGAGTGCCCAAGATGGAAGCCATAGTCTTTCTAGACTGTACAGACCATGTTTGCCAGTGACATCTCTTCACTTCTGCTGATGCCTTTTCATTATAAACTAGTCACTAAGACCAGCCCATACTCAGGGGAAGGGGACTCAGTACACAAGGGCCTGAAGATTAGGAAAAGGAGATCATAGGGGCCATTCAGGAGGCTGCCTAATACCGTTTATTAACACATAGATAATTGGACCCCAGAGTTTCTGATTCAGCAGGGCTGAATTGCTAATAAATTCCTGGCTGCAGTTACTGGCGCTGCTGCTAATCCAAGAACCACACTTTGGGAATTGCTGCTTTGAAAATCCTACACCCAATCGTACTGAGAATCAGGCTCCAGCTTCTGCAGGAAGTTGGACTTCACCCAGACATTGAGACTGGGAGTCTCAATGGCTCAGATTCTGGCTGAGTCTGAGCTGAATAAGAATTTGGAGAGGACAGTTTATAAACCTTAACTTAAAATTTTGTATTTTTTAACTCATACAAAAACAAGAGAATTCTATGAGGGGCTTTAATTCCTTTGGATTTTAACAGCTTATGAATTCAACTTGCAAGGGGAATTAGTCTAGAACTTTAATTTTTCCTGGGAATGAGATAATGAGGGTGGGGATGTGGTGGGAAATTTCTATTTTGGCTTGTAATTAGAGTACAATTGTTTAATTGTACTTGTTTAATTTTTGTTGAAGCTTGATTGGACAATGTGGCCGGAAATTATTTGAAATGGGAAAGAGAACACAGAGTAAACTTTTGGCTTGGATAAATGGAGCTTTGGGATGGAATTTGTTAAATAGCTTTATTCAGATATAATTCACATGCCACAGCATTCAACCAGTTAATGTGTATAATTCAGTGGTTTCTAGTATAGTCCAAGAATTGTGCAAATTATCCCCACAGTCTAACTTTAGAATATTTTCATTACCCCTTTCCAACTTTCTGCTGTCTACCCCACCACCACCACCACCACCACCACCACCGCCCCCAGCCCTAGGCAACCACTTGTGTACATTTTGTCTTTATACAAAGATTAAAGATTCAGGTACTCAGTCACACATGAAGTGCTCAACTTCAACTGCAGCCATTTAAAATGAATGAAATCATACAATATGTGCTCTTTTTATTGCTGACTTTCTTGAATATCGTAATGTTTTCAAGATTTTTCCATGTTGTAGCACATATCAGTACTTCAGTTTTTGTATTGCCAAACCATTATCTATGTATAAATCATATATATAGATATGTATGGTTTATACATATAAACCATTTTTTATTTTTATACATTTTATACATTTTATACATTTATACATATAAACCATATACATAAAACATTTATATGTATAAACCATACATATCTATATATATCTCTATATATCTATCTGTATGTATCTATTATATATATATATTATTTTCTTTACTCATTCATCAATTGACAGACTTATGTGTTTTTTTCTCTCTTTTTTTGAGATTATGAAAAACACTGCTACAAATATTCATATGTGTGTTTGTATGGCCATGTTTTCATTTATATTGGGTATCTATATCAGGGCAGAATTGTTGGGTGATATGGTAACCTGGTAACTGTATTCCCAAGAACTGCCAAAGTATTTACCAAAGCAACTCCATCATTTTACATCTCTACCAGAAATACCTGTATGTATATATGTATATATACATATATGTATATGTATATATATATATGTATAATACAATATATGTATATAATGTATCTAATTTGTTATTGTCTGTTTTCATTTTTGTCTTTTTTTTTTTTTTTACTATAGCTATAAAATGGGTGTGAAGTGGTATCTCATTTTGACTTAAATTTCCCTAATGGCTAATGATGAGCATTTTTTCCATGTACTTCTTTGTCATTTGTCATTTTGGAGAAATGTCCATTCAAATCCTTTGGAATTTTTAGAATTGGGTTTTTTTTTTTAATTTAATTGGGTTACTTTTAAATTTTTTAAAACTAAGGTTTATTCATTTAAAAAAGGATTAGTTGTCTTCTTATTGAGTTGTAGTAGTTCTTCATATATTGTGGATATAAATTCCATATTAGCTATATGATTTGCAAATGTTCTCTCCCATTCTGCAGTTGTCTTTTCTCTTTATGCATGGGATTGTGAAATAACAAAACTAAAACGATTTAGTAATAAGTGTGATGTCCTTTTTATAAGGAAAAACAATCAGTGCATTGGGAAAATACAGTATTACCCAACTGATAGCATACTCTTCCTGACAAATTTGGTTAAGAGAAAGTTTTATATAGCATTAGAAGCAGCAACATGGAGGTAGGGCATGATTGGCTACCATTGCATATCTGACCTTATTTGGAAAGATCAAGGGACAAGAAAATAAGTATAAAGCCCAGAGTTGGATTGGTGCTTAGAGTTTGGCTGACTGGATACTTTGTGTTTCTTGTCAAGTAGAGACTTTACAGGAACATGAAAGTTAAACTTGTTGGTGTGGCATCCTGAGCAGGAGTGGCTCCATCTTGAACCTAATAATTTATTTCAGTAACCCCCCTCCACTTTTGATCATCCTCTTGACCATTCAAGAGTTTTGATAAAAAATATTGGCCTTAGGAGTATCTGGGTAACTCAGCTGGTTAACTGTCCAGCTCTTGATTTTGGCTCAGGTCGTGATCTCAGGGTCGTATGTCAGGATCTGTGCTCAGCAGGTAGTCTGCTTAGTCTGCTTGAGATTCTCTCTCTCCCTCTGCCCTCCCCCCACTGGAGCACTCTCTCTTAAATAAATAAATAAATAAATAAATCTTTTAAAAAAACATTGGCATTATTGTGACTCTCTGCGATCGTTGCCTCTGGGGTCTCAGTGTAATATTCACAAGAGATGATATCAAGCTGTATTATTGGAGCTGGTTACATTCTTCTGTTTTCTTTTGTTGTTTCAGTTGGTCAGAGACCATCTACCACCCAGTCAATGGCTGCCTACATACATTTAAGACTCTTGAGGGAATGCAGTGTATTAGGGAGAAAATAGTAGTCATCACCAATAAAATGATACCCTGGGTTTGGAGATGATTCCTGAACCAGGGTCTCCATGAACCAAATCATCCAGATTTAAGTAAGTCAAGAAATGATACCAAAGAAGAGTATACTTCTTTAAGTTAGTTGTCCTCTTTATGTATTTCATGTAAATTTGTCTCTACTTTCTCAGAAGTGTTTATCCAGATAACAGCAGGTATTGTTGATTATTGCATAAAGTCCTTCTTGTTCTGCAATTAGGTAGTCCAGAGCCAGGCAGCTATAGCTTTGGTCATGGCCCCTGATCTTTCTCTTAGAGTAAGAAATGGCCCCCTAGGGTTAAGGAAACTAATATGATAGAGAGGGTGCTGAGTGTCCCAGTGAAGCTGAGGCACTGGGAATCAGAAGTGTGTGACAGGCAGAACTAGAGAAACACCACCATCATAGCATTTCCAACAAGCATTTGGAAGTTGGATTACCCCTTCTCCCAACCTTTGCAATAGCCTGAAATATGTAAATAATGACATTAGCTTTCCAGGCCAGAGCAAGAAGAAAAAGTGGAAAAATAGATTCATGGTATAAGAATTAGGAAAAGGATGATTAAAGAAGGAAAAAGAAAGGAAAACAAATGTTCTTGATCCAGCATCTTGGGTAGATGCAGCCTTCCTCAACACTGGATACTTCTCTCCTCATCAATTTGATTTTGAGCTTTCCAGCACCTGTGCAGGACCAGATGTCAGCTGTATCCTTCAGTTTTGAAATATGGACTGGAAGTTTGACACCTTGCAATTTGGCAGCAGTGTTAGTAGTCAATAGTACTTGGTAGGACCGTTTCAATGAGTCTCACTTTTGCAAACCTATTAAAGTAAAACAATAATTGTCATAAATTGTAAAAGATTTTAAAATGGCCCTGGTTAAAGATCTCATGAGAGTTTATTATAATGCAATTGACACAGAAATTTTATTTAACATTTTAAGATGATAACTGGAATTATGACTGATAGCCTTATACCATGACAGATTTTTAGGAATTCTTTACACTTTCTGGAACATTTGTATTAAAACATATACAAATATAACCTAAGAAAACTAAACATCACTTCTCATTTGAAAATACTTTCAATATAATTTAACATATGAAATAAGTCTAATTAATTTAATCTCTTTTTATAAGGAGAGAGAACAAATCTTTTGAGATGTTCCAAGGCAGCCTCTAGAAAATCCCATAGTTAGTTTGAGGTCAAAAAGGCTTCATTTAGAATTTATTTTTTGAGAGGCTGCTGAGAAGATGGCAGAGTAGGAGGACCCTGGGCTCACCTCTTGCCACATGATCACCTAAAGAACACTCACATTGGCATATATAACCCCAGAAAATGACTGGAAGAGTGGCAGAACAGACTCTCTATAGCCCAACGTAGACAAGAGGCCACAGCAAAGTGGATCCACACCCTCTGATATGTTCTTGGCAAGAGCCCATGAAAGGAGTGCCACAAATCTGGCAGTGGGCAACCAGCCCAGACAAGGGTCAGCATCACTCTAAAATGAATCCTGCTCCAGGGAGAGGGGAAGATAACCACACAAACCAGTCTGACTGTGACCCCAGCAGTGGGCTGGGGGCAGGGGGCTGATCTGACCGCAGGCCCCACTCAGCAATAAAAGCTTCTCAGGGGACCACACAGAGAAAGTACCCTGTAGTTTGGTGATGTTTCATCTTTGTCAAACACCTGGTCTTACTCAACTTAAGCCCTAGGCAGCCCTGGACTGACCCACTAACACCACAGGCACCAGACTCTTGCCACAATAGGCAGAGAGAGATTGCAGGCTGGCCTGAAGGCAAACACAGCTCCACCACAATGGCAGGGCACTCCTGTAGCAACACACATAAAAGTCACCTCTGAAGCACCATTTTCTGGTGAAAAGGAGACATTGCACTGTGGGGTACTACAGGACCTCTTTCATAAAGCCACCACTTTCTCTCTCTCTCTCTTTCTTTCTTTCTTTTTTTAAAATATTTTATTTATTTATTTCACAGATAGAGATCACAAGTAGACAGAGAGGCAGGCAGAGAAAGAGGGGGAAGCAGGCTCTCTGCTCAGCAGAGAGCCCGATGTGGGGCTCGATCCCAGGACCCTGGGATCATGACCTGAGCCGAAGGCAGAGGCTTTAACTCACTGAGCCACCCAGGCGTCCCTCTTTCTTTCTTTTTTTGAACACTTACTTATTTATTCGGCAGAGAGAGACAGTGAGAGAGGGAACACTAGCAGGGGGAGTGGGAGAGGGAGAAGCAGGCTTCCCGCTGAGCAGAGAGCCAGTCATGAGGCTCGATCTCAGGACCCTGGGATCATGACCTGAGCTGAAGGCATATGCTTAATGACTGAGCCACCCAGGCACCCCAAAGCCACCACTTTCAAGTGTGAGAGAAACAACTGACTTTCCTAACACATAGAAACAGGCACAGCAATAGACAAACTGAGGAGACAGGAATATGTCCCAAATGAAAGTGTGGAACAAATTCATAGCAAGAGATCTAAACAAAATGAAGATAAATAATATGTCTGATAGCAAATTTTAAAGTATTGCTCATAGAAGTACTCTCTAGAATTGAGAAAGGAAAGCAGGACCTCCATGGGACTCTCCACAAATAGATAGAAGACCTAAAAAGAACCAATTGAGATAATGAACTCACTGAATGAAAATAAAAACAGACCACCTGGAATAAATAGCAAACAGAAAAAAAAAATAGAAGAAAGTATCAGTAACCTGATCAGGAAAGAGTAATGGAAACTCATCAAGCTGAGCAAATGAGAGGGGGAAAAAATGCAAAATGAGAATAGACCCAGGGAACTCAGCGACACTGTCAAGCATGAGAGTCACATGATAGGGATCCCAGGAGAAGAGCAAGAAAAAGGAATAGAAGATTTATTTGAAGAAATAATAGCTAAAAACTTCCTGAATCTGGAGAAGGAAAGAGAAATCCAGATCCAGGAGGCAAAGAGAACCCTCAACAAAAGCAACCCAGAGAGGTCTGCATTAATACACAAAGTATATAAGATGGCTAAAAGTAGTGATAAAGAGAGAATTTTAAAAGTACCAAGATAGGGAGGTGGAGGAAGATGGCAGGGAACTAGGAGGAGGCTCTGGTTCAACCTGTCCCCTAAAGTGAGCTGATTACCTACCAAGGAACTCCGATCACTCATGAAATCAGCCTGAGGTCAAAATTCTACTCGTCAGGATGTCTACGGGGGCAGAAGAAGCCAGTGGGCAGGTAAAGCGGAGCGGGAACACCGGACTGGTATCCCAAGATAAACAAAAGGGGGAGGGAGCAACCAGAGGAGACGCACTGGGAAGTAATACCCCAATACGAGAGTCCCCTAAGACTGGGGACCAGCATTAACTTGAAGACTGATAAAAAGCACTCAAAAAGAGAAAAGATCGCAGGGTAAAATTGTGGGAATTGGAACTGTTAGGGACAGGGCCTTAAGTCTCCCATGGAGGGCAGACACCCCTGGCGCTGAACCAGAGAGAGTGCAGCAGAGAAACCAGGTCCTGGTCGCTGAGCTGCGAGGAGACCTCCTAAGGGCGCTTGGCGTGTGGCAGGGGCTGGGACCCTCCCGGAGCAGAAACAGACTTTTGCAGTCCCCACGTGTGTGCCGCGCCGCGCTAGCAGAGCTTGAGACGTGCTCCACCCCCTCCCCTGAGAGAGGTGCGCAGGCACCAGAGGAGGGCTCTAAGACCCAGAAAGTCTGATCGCTCTCAGCCCTGGCCAGCAGGAAAATCTCTGTCTGCCTTCCCTACTTGGAACATCTCTGGCGGTCTGGAGCTGCCCAGACAGCTGCCACTTGTGGTTTTGAGTACAAGCAGGACACACAGGTGTCCCCAGAGATCGCGGCTGGGAACCTGTCCTGTAGCACCCAGAGGGGAACGGACTGGGGCTTCTCTCAGGGAGGGAGGTCTGGGTGCAGTTTACTTTCCTCTAAACCTCCAAGAACCATTCAGAGCTGCCAAGGGGGGAGAGAAAACAAAGGAACAGACACAAAAGCCTCCAGAGAACAAAAGCCTAAAGGCCAGGTTTCCTCAGAGCCCTCCCCCTGGAGGGGGGCGGGAGGACTTAACGCAGGAAACATCACCTGAAAACCCACGCGGCAGGCCCCTCCCCCAGAAAGCCAACCCACCGAGAAGACAACAATCACTACTAATTCATAGATATGTTTAATTCTTAATTCGTTCCCACTATTCTGGTTCATTTTTAAAATTTTTTTAATCTTTTTTATTTTGTTATATAGATTTTTTTAGCCTATTTACCATCACAGTGAGATGTCCAGTACATCAAATTCCATAATAACCTTCTAACCTGAACTTTTTGATACACATACCCATGTTTTCCTTTTGCTTTTCTATTTTTTATATATATATTTTTTAAATTTCACGTTAGTTTAGATCATTCTTTTCTTTACTTTTATTTGCTAATATTCATATAGAGTTAAAATTCAAGGTAATCCCCTTTCCCCAATCAATGCTACCCCTATAGGTAAACCAATTTTTAATCCCCTGATATCTTAGGAAAGTTGTATCCCTTAAAAAAGATATCAAGAGGGACGCCTGGGTGGCTCAGTCGGTTGAGCGGCTGCCTTCGGCTCAGGTCATGATCCCAGCGTCCTGGGATCGAGTCCCACATCGGGCTCCTTGCTCAGCAGGGAGCCTGCTTCTCCCTCTGCCTGTGCTCACTCTCTCTCCCTCTCTCTCTCTCTGACAAATAAATAAATAAAATCTTGAAAAAAAAAAAAAAAAAAAAAAAAA
>PISX010026642.1:0-24181 GCA_004024625.1 Mellivora capensis | reverse complement strand
CTTAGGGTCCTGGGATCAAGCCCCTCCACACTCAACGGGGAGTCTGCTTCTCTCTCTCTCCCTCTGCCCCTCCCCCTGCTCATGCTCTCTCTCTTTCTCTCTCAAATAAATAAATCTTTTTTAAAAGGGAGATTAATTAGGTACCTTTTGATATACATAATAATTAATTTCAAGGTTCCTAAATGGTAAAGTTATTTCTAAGTTATCTTGCCCCTAACTCAGATCAGTTTCTTCAGTTGCAGACACCTGAATCTTTTTTAAGTTTTTATTTTAATTCCAGTGAGTTAACATACAGTGTTATATTAGTGGCATGTGTGGTATATAGTGATTTAACATTTCCATACATCACCCAGTGCTCATCACAAGTGCACTCCCTAATCCCTGTCACCTATTCTACCCTTCAAACCTTCCCCTCTCATAACCATCAGTTTTTCTCTATAGTTGAGTCTGTTTCTTGTTCTCTCTCTCTCCCCCTTTTCTTGTTTGTTTTGTTTCTTAAATTCCACATGTGAGTGAAATCATGCCATATTTTTCTCTGACTGACTTACTTTGCTTAGCATTATATTCTCTACTCCATCCATGTCTTTGCAAATGGCAAGATTTCATTATATTTTTATGGCTGAATAACGTTCCATTGTATATACACTTGTTTTTAAATGGAGACTCTTGACTATTGTAAATAATGCTGCTATAAATACAACGGTGCATGTGTCCCTTTGAATTACTTGGTATTTTTGTATTACTTGGGTAAGTATTCAGTAGTGTTAATGCTGGATCATAGGGTACTTCTATTTCTAACTTTTTGAGGACACTCCATACTGTTTGCCAGAGTGGCTACACCAGTTTGCATTCCCACTAACAGTGCAAGAGTGTTCTCTTTTCTCCACATCCTCGCCAATACCTGTTGTTTCTTGTGCTGTTGATCTTAGTTATCCTGACAAGTATGGGGTGATATTCAAAATCAATGATATGTGGATTATCATGTTACTTTGACTTTGCCATGACAGGGAGATCAGTGTGTATAAAATTATAATACAACATACTACCTTATTTAACTTACAAAACTTATTCATATGTCTTCAAATGTGCCACTAATGTTCTCTTTTGGTCCAGGATCCAAGGCAAAAATCACACTTTACATTTAGTTGTGTTTCCTTAGCTTCCTTTAATATGGAACTGGTCCTCAGTCATTCTTTGTCGTGACCTTGAGAATTCTCAAGAGTACTACTATTGTGATACCCCAATGCCAGTGAGTCCACCTAGTGCCCAAATCTTGGTTTGTAAATACAATTCTCCAAACCAGAAAACTGTGAGTCCTTGGAGAAATATCTGGCTGTAGAATTAGGGCAGGGAAAGTACAAGATGAGCCTGAAATATCTTGTGGTGTCGGAATATATGGAAGTAATTTAAGAAGTGGGGAAGGATGGACACATTTGAAAAAGATATAGGAGCCAACCTGAAGGGAAATCCCAAAGGCCAAATCTGGGAAACTGAACAAGAAAATAAATAATGATTGTGATAGATTATAATCTAAGGAATTCATTTGTCCTTACAAATACAAATAATGAAAGAAAAAAATCAATGGATAAATACAGAAAAGCATACACTTTTCCTTACCATAAATTTCCAACTAGTATCTGTACATGAAGGAATGATTGAAATTGAAAATCACCATTTGGCAAACACCACAGTAATAATTGTTTCAGACAGAAAACACCAGTGGATGCTAAAATTAGTGGTGAAAGTGTGATAAATAACAAGATACTTAAGTATTCTCAAATTATGTCCTCATAAGATCCTTACTGTGCCCAAAGAAACATAGTTACTGCAGTGGAGAAACCCAGCAGCCATCACTTTCACCAAGTTACCATTTTTAGTAATGGAACAAATAAACATCAAATGACTTCTGATATGATATGCTGAGAAGTTCATAATCTTAGTTTCTGGTATCTTTGCAAAAAATGCAGAGCCTGAATTTAAATTTTGAGGAACTGTCAGAGAAAATGTATTGATTGTCAGAGCTTAATCAAGCTAATATTAGACACATGAGGGTACACTCATGTGTTAGAAGCACTTCCGGTTTGGCCTTCATTCTTTTCACAATGAAATCCATTTAAAGAGGTTTAAGGAAAAAATTACAGGATGAGAGTCATGCCTCAAGAAGATTAAACTGGCTGCAGATAATAAGATACAAACTCAAGGGTATAAATAAATGCTATAGAAGGTATTTGGGCCTGTTAAGAACCTGATACATTATTTCAAGTGCACTGTTACAATAATCTCAACGAGGGTAATGGCCACAGAAATGGTGGAGAGTAAGCTGAGAAATGATATGAAGAAGAGTCAAAATGACTTTTGTACTCATTGAATATGAAGGGTCTACAGAAGCAGTGAAAGGAAGAACCCTGTTTACTACACTGAGCAGGCAGCAGGAAAGGTCAGTCTCCAGTCTGGGAAAGAGAATGATTGCATTTTCCATTAAGAAACTGAACTTGAAGAGAACATGTAACTTGCAGTGCTACAAAGCCAGTAAGAAGCAGAATCAGTACTTAAACCCAAATCTGCTAAGTTCAGAAATTTCTATGGAGAGAGAAAGAAGGAAAGGAAGGAAAGGGAGGAAGGAAGGGAGGAAGAGATTTCTATGGCCTACATGAAGTTCAAAGTATATGGAGACTCTCAAGGAATTAATAAGAACTGCAAGCTTCTGCAAATGTCAATTTCTAGTGCACAAACAATTACATACATGTGCAAAATTATAAGCAACTCATAAAAAATGTAAAGGAAAAGGTGCAGTTCCCCTTTTATCTCTGAGTTCCACTGTTCTTTATCTAGCAGTAAAGTCCATATTCCTTAGTTTCAAGTAAGAGCAGTCCCGGGCTTTCAGCAGTCACCTGATTGACTGTCAGAGCCTACTCAACCTCAGAGATCAGTGGTTTCAGTGCAATCATTTTACATGTATCTGATCCTGTACATTCAAATATATATATATGTATATATACATATATATATATTAGATGGAAAAGACAGTGGTATAGGTAATTTACTTTGCACTAGGTTTCTCAGCCAATGTTAGAGCAGATGGGAACTGGAGTTTTAGGTTTCAATTCCCTATACAAATTGGCAAAACTGTTATATCCTGAATAGCTACATGAAAAAAAAGAGAATCATCCTTTGAATACATTTAAATCTACATAAAGCAACATGACCCAGATCAACTCTGAGGGTGGGCAGAAGACCCCACTGTTCAACCCACTGGGTTTTAAGTCACAGCTTAGCCTCAACAAAAAGAGAGACAGAGTTGCTGGTCATGAACTACTTGTTATTTTTCCAGACATTTGCTCCCGGTAGTAAGAAAAGGTGGTGGTAAGCCCAAAATCTGCCCCTCCAGCCTTACCTTAAAGGGAGATGGTAAGGCTAAAAACAGAGTACTCCTATTCTCAGTAGAAAAAGTAAAATGAATGAGAAAAATCTCTTCATTCTAGTTAATGCATTCAAAGTTTGAATGAATGAATATATGCTGAAATAAGTAATGTGATTCTCATTAAATATAGTTTTTCCCCCCAAATTTCTAGGACCTGTAAGAACGGTGAAGTAAATTCATGCATATTGGGCAAAGTACACAGAGAAAGGCATATCCCTTACATTACCACAGTGCTTGTCTTAAATTACCACAGACAAAGTAATCATTTTTAAATTCTTCTCTAACCACAGTTCATTACATACTCTAAGGAAGGTTTTTCATTATTCCTGTTTATTTATTTATGCTCCTGAACAGGAATAAAAAACATTTCTAATTCAGGTACTCTCAAATCATATTCTACCTTCTTGCAATTAAAACACAAATTTCCTTAAGACGCTGCTTGCCTAAAACAACCATGTTTTCAAAATGGGCACTTTGTGAAATTTGTTAGTAACAGTTGAATGCTTAGGGACAGAGCAAAGCTTCAATTAAAGGATTATAGTTCCGGAGCTAAAACAGGAGTCTGTACACTCAAGGCCAAGCTTTCTTTCCTACATTCACTGACTCTGATTTTAATTTGGTTTTGATTTTTCTTTTCTCTTTTCTCTTTCTTATCTTTTTCTGTCTTCGGATAAATCTATAAGTTATAGGGGAAAGAGCAGTCTGATCTTACCAAGAAAGTTGTTTTTCTCAAGTTGTTTCTTGCATTTTCAATTCAGTTCCCGGCTCCAGCCTTACTTTCAGGATCTGAACCTTCATTACTTCTGGTGACTCACCAAGGTCCAAAGTCTGCCCAGCACTACCTGAATGCCTGAATCACCCTGGAGTCAGCTTACTTACGGGAAACTCTTACAGTTTCCCTCACATAAAAACGGGATTTATAAAGTCTAAGCAATAACTAAATGAAGAAATAAAGAAAGGACGTGCCTTTTGGATTTCAGTGCGGTCATCATCATTTCCTTTCTCTCCTCAATATCATGTAAATTTCTAAGCATACCAAAGAAGTTGATGAACACTGGGTACTCTGGTTTTTTCCCAAAAATACTCAAAAGTGACAACTCTCAAAAAACAATGGTTTCTTTCCCATCACCGCTACATTAAGAGAAAAGAAATACATTACTAATCTTGTTAGGTAATCATAGATACACGTAACAGCTACTGAAGGTATTATTTGATAGGACACACTTCAATATACAATTCAGCACTATCGAGGGATTGAGTCAAAACTGCTTCTCAGTTGGAAAAAAATATCAAATAGATACTTTTGAACTTCTCAGTAGGTAATAATCCAGTAAGTCTGGGAAACGTTTTATAGGCATATGGAACAAATTATTTTGGTAATTGCAAAAGGATTATTAATATTATAGGTCAGTTGTCCTGACCTTTTTAAATGTAACTGTTTTGCAGAAAATAGAAGCTAAAAATAAATTGTTGTGATTTTCTCCTAAAAAGTTTTAGATGAATGAGATAGTAAATTAATAAATTATTTAAACATTCCACCCACATTTTTAGTCTGTATATGCATACAAATAAGAAAGAGTATTTTTGAATTATACATGATTTTACACACACATATACATTCTGTTTCTCTGTCTAATAAATTCTAGATGGCCACTGGAGGGCCAGATGGAAAGGGAAGACTGCCTGGTCTTCCTTTATTCATATCTATTTTGACCTTATATTTGTAAAAACTGAAGGATAATTCTGGGCAGTGTTTGTTCAATTCTATATCCTTCTGAAACAGACAGTTATCAACTTCATAACAGTGCCATAACCATTTATTCCCATCAGAGCAGAGTTGCTTGCCTGATGAAAGCATAATTGGAAATAAAGTCCTTCTTACATGGCATTGTAAACCATCTGCCATATTTGGGTTTTATAATATGTAGCAAACTCGAAAAAAAAAAAAAAGAGTAGAAACAGAAGTTTCCGGGACATCATTATCTAAGAAGTACAAAGGGCCCATACTATCAGGGAAAGGCACACAATTATAACCAGCAAATGAACATGCAAAAGTACTCACCACTGCAGATGAACATGGGTTATTATTGCTTTATACCTAGTCCTCTGTATGCTTTACTGTATTTCCAACCCATCAAGAACTGATTTATTTACTTTTGCTTATCAACAGCCACATAGTGCTATGTGCTAAGCTGTTCTAAGTGCTTTATAAATATCAAATCATTCAGTTTGCCTAACCTTACAGCATGAGCATGCCTATTTTATAGATAGGAGAAACAGAAAAAGAGCCAGGATTGAAACTCAGGCGATCTATAACAGGATCTCTGTTCTTAACACTACATTGTGCTGGTGACTGTCTTCTTTCTTACTACACAGTCATAAAAATTTCTCCAAATATGGGTAACTCTTTAAAAGTGAGGATTATATTTTAAGATTAAATTCAAAGTTAATACTAAGATCCACATTTACATCCTGGTATTCTGTAGTTCAAGAAATATGTGCTTCCTTTCCTGCAAAGCTTTTATATAAAACACAGGGGGACACAAAAGAAAAGATGATGTTTTCATCTCACCACTGATAAAGAATACAGTAATTAGAGCCACTAAATATATGCATATGTATATGTATATATATATAACAAATATTGCCTCTCATACATAAATTTTCTGTATATAGGAAATATATAGGTAGGAAAACAAAATAAATATTTGTCTTCCCTCTGCCTACAAAATATGATTTATTGTTTTAGATGACTAACTAGGTTCAGAAAGCAGTAAGACCCTCTCATTAAAAAAACATGTAGGAAAAAGCAGGGAATAAATAAAACTAAGAAAAAATTAGTTTGTGCCTCCCTCTAGAGAACTACAGTATATACTAAATAAGTCAAATCATCTTTCAGTGTCCATGAAGGAACAGGAAAACAAAACAAAAGAAAATTGCTTCTTTATGTACTTTGTTTCATACCAAATACTGAACTGATTTTCAGTGACATTAATAATATGTTCTCTTGGGACGCCTGGGTGGCTCAGGTGGTTAAGCGGCTGCCTTCGGCTCAGGTCATGATCCCAGCGTCCTGGGATCGAGTCCCACATCGGGCTCCTGCTTCTCCCTCTGCCTCTGCCTGCCACTCTGTCTGCCTGTGCTCGCTCTCTCGCTCTGACAAATAAATAAATAAAATCTTAAAAAAAAATAATATGTTCTCTTGCTAAACAAGTGCATCCCAAGGGTCCCAGACTTTTTTTTTCTCTTTCTCTTTAAAAAAAAAAAAAATCCCTGCATACTCATTTCAGGGCAACTAGGCGGCTCAGTTTGTTAGGCATCCAACTCTTGATTTCAGCTCAAGACATAATCTCGGGGTCCTGGAAGTGAGTCCCAAGTTGGGTTTCACAATCAGCAGGGAATCTGCTTGGGATTCTCTCTTTCCTCTCCCTTTGCCCCTCCTTCTGCTCACATGCTCTCTCTCTCTCAAATAGGTAAATCTTAAAAAAAAAAAAAAAAAAAAATTCCCGAATCCTCATCTGAAAATTAACTTAGAGCCTTCATCACACCTGTTCCTTTATCCACTGAAAATTTTCAGTGCATTATGAAAAATTAAGAAATATTTTACTTCAATTTTTTAAATTAAATTTTAAATTAAAGTAATAGGACTAACATTGCTTTAAGTGTTATAATTTGGGGAGAGGGGTAATATACAAACTGAAATGTTGGTGAGCATAATTTTCAGCTAATTTGAATGGGGGGGAAGACTCAATACCCTACAATAGACTATAAGCACCATGAAAGCAGTATCTGCATTGATTCTGAACTTAGCAGGAAACCTAACACTCAGAAGATGTCTTATGGCTAAAGCCATTTTAAAGTCGATTTAAAAGAAGAAGAAAAGAAAATGTATTAGCAATGATTTAACAATTTGAGGCATTTCAACATTTTGCATATTAGTGCTTTTGCAGAACTCAGGTGAACCCTGGATCACAGATTTTATCACCTGTAGCATATGCATAGCCCTTGCCACCTGCTAATGAATTTCATTTCCTTCTCCCTCATTTCAGGCCTCTTTCCTCTTTCCTACATCCCAACACACACACACACCCATGAAGGAAGACCTATCCTCTTCCAACACACAACAACCGAAAGTCTCTCATCGGATAGTCTCTCTTATTCTAAAGTTGTATCTTATGATTATCTTCCTATCTTTCTATCTGGCTTCCATTAAAAATTTTCTTTGCTCGTTCCACCCCACCTACCCAACGATTTCCAGAAGTCCTCACTCAATCCTTTGCTGTCTCCCAGAAACGGGAGAGTGCAAAGTGGGAAAAGAGGTGGAGGGGAAAGGAAGGAGAGGCCTTGGTACCCCTAGTTGGAGGCATTAGGCATCCAGAAAATCTTCAAATCCACCCAGCTCTAATGTCCCTCATTTCTTCCCTATCTTCATCCCTCTAATTGTTTATCTGGATCAACATCTTGACATCTCACCCCCATCTGGCTAACTGGAGCAATATTTGAATTAGTTATGTAAATAAAATAGCTAACCTTTATTCACATGGACTGGTTAACATTTATGTTTAAAGTAGACCAATAGTGATTATATGTGCTCATAAACACCTAAGAATCTTTGTTGTAAGTTTTTTTTAATAACAATACTCCATTTTTACCATGTGCTCAGTCTTTATAAATCCTTATATAAACAACATAATCATGCCCCTGCAATAAAAAAAAAATGATAGCTTCACATCTTTCTAGAGATTGAAAACATCAGCCCAAATATGAAAAACTTTTAATAACAGCCATGGTATTAAGTAAAATGATACTTTGACAGTCTTGGCAAGGGAATGATAGACAGTAAATTAGAATCAGATTATTCTGGATGTAAAAAAAAAACAAAAAACACCAGTTAATCAAAGAAAACATAGACCTATATTTTAGCCAAATGATATTTTTACAGGCTATGGTGAAAAACAGTGGTTAATCATGCCTGATACGTAAAAAGCATTCAGTAAAAATTCACTAATTGAATAAATGAGTGAATGAATGAATTAATTGCTCTTCTGGTTTATACCAGGACCACTAAACTAAATTTAGAAATATGCAGCCATTTTCTACATTCTTCAGTTATCTATTGCTTCAGACATAGTTAATGATAAAGATTTCATCATCTTCGATTGCCAGTAGCAGGCTCTTTTAATTTTATCTTCTCTCTTCAAAGCTCTTCCTGTTTTTGAAGATTGACCGTCATACTGTCCTGTTGCTGAATTCAATTAGATCTTAAAAGCTCTATACCACTGGGTCATGAAACTATACCATTCTGCTCAATGCTGGAGTTGTAAGGAAATGATGCTGCCTCCCTTATTCGGAGAGGCACTGGGACATTGGCCTGCATCTCCAGGGAAGGCCTGAGGGCCAAGTATAGCTGTGCGGACAAGCTCTGGGGTGTCTCCACTCCTGAAGTTTCCTCCAGCAAGGAGTGAGAAATTAACACTAACGCTGTGATGCAATGGTGCACTTAGGCTCTTAGCCATCCTGAGGAGTTGGTGGGAAGTTGGAAAGACTGAAATACAACGCTGCTTCTCACAACCACACTTTATTCTGGCAGAAGCACAAGTCAGTGACAAACTGCATATGATTATCATTTACAGAAGAGGACTCTCTCTCTGCTCCTCTGCCTGTAGGATTAGAATGCATAGAGAAATTAGCAAGGATTTAGTGATTTGGGATTTTTTAAAGTAAGGAAATTTTTATCTAGGTGAGAATATTCCAACTCCCCTTCCTGTTAACTCTCTGAATTTAGACTAGAGTCTTCCTTTCCCTTTGCCTGTGTCTCTTTTTTCTCCATTATAAAATGTGATGGAATAATATTTACCTTCCAGTTTGGTGAGTCCTGTGGTTGGCACTTAGTAAATGTTCATTGAAAGGGTGATAAGCATAAGTAAGTATTCAATAAATGTAAATAAAGATATAGTTACATTTATTATACAATTATATTGTATAATTATAAATTATATATAATATATCACATAATATATAATATGACATACATTATCACATTATACATCATTATTATATATTTATATAATATACAAATTATAAGAATTTATATAAATATATTAAATATATAATTTAATAAATGTGTGACTTATATAATATATAATAATTATATAAGTATAAGTTATACAAATTAATACAAATCATTTGCATAGTATATTATATGTAATATATTTATGTTTGCTTGTATATGCTTATATGTATTTTGAAGAATTACAGTGGTGGGGAGGACAGATGATTTTGTGTAGTTTGCACAAGATGTAGCTTTCCAAACCCCACAATGGTCTCCATCTATTGCAATCCTTACCCAAAGACTCCCAGTTCCTTCAGGAGGAAGAGAAATGGAAATACTAACCCCAGTACCCAGTCTTCTGTCAGCTGGTTTATTTGTCCCTTTTACTGCTCTCTGTATCCTCTTGCTTTCTACAGTGGAGAACTACATATTGACATGGTAGTGACGAAAAGTGGGGAGAGGTCCCCTGGGGATGGTCAGCCAAGCACATATGTAAAAAACCTGAAGAATAGTTAATTGCTGTATTAGGCAAAGTGGTGTATGCCAACCCACAGAGAGCTTTCAGGAGAATGGGGATCCAGAAATGACTCCACAGTCAGTTGGTGTGTCCTTCTGAGCAGCTTTCGCTATGACCCAGTCTCTCAGGACATGTCTCATGTGCATTATTTTTGTTGACAGAAAATACTCCTCTTGAATCTTCTTGCTTGAATCTTGTGCCACTCAGTTGCTTCTTTCTTTTCTTTTTTTTTTTTTTAAGATTTTATTTATTTATTTGACAGAGAGAAAGAGATCACAAGCAGGCAGAGAGGTAGGCAGAGAGGGAGGGGGAAGCAGGCTCTCCACCGAGCAGAGAGCCCAATGTAGGGCTTGATCCCAGGACCCTGAGACCATGACCTGAGCCAAAGGCAGAGGCTTAACCCACTGAACCACCCAGGCACCCCACTTCTTTCTTTTAACAAACTTTTCCCTCTCCTTCATATCCAAGGCCCTACATGCATTTATGTCTTGTCTCTGGCAAGGATAGGCAGCAATTCTTTGTTCTTCAAGACAGTATAGCAGAAAGAGGAGAATTTTGTTCCTGAGGTAGGCCATCATGGTATTTCGGCCTGAAGATAAAAACTTTAAAAATCAGTCATACACTTGGCTAGAGAAGGGTAATCTTCACTGGTTTGTTCCTCAAACTTATTATGCTAATAAAATAAAATAAAATGTATGTATGTATGTATGTATGTATGTCACTCTCTCACTCTTAAATTCCAATTTTGAAAAATTTCCAATTGGGGTACCTGGGTGGCTCAGTCAGCTAAGCGTCCAACTCTTGATTTGGACTCAGGTCATGATCTTAGGGTTGTGAGATCAAACCGTGTCTGGTTCCATGTCAGTGGGGAGTCTGCTTGAGATTCTCTCTCTCCCTTTTCCTCTCCCTCTGCTCCTCTGCCCACTCGGGCATGCATGTTCGCTTGCTCTCTCTCAAATAAATAAATAGTTCTTTTTAAAAAAATCTCCAGCTATTAACTCTGACTTGGATCAATTAGTGTGGTGAAAGGAGGCATGTGTGTGGTAGAGGATTCAGTGCACCATCGTAGATTCCTTGTATAAATCACATGTCTATCAAGTTTAGCTCAAGAAAGCCACAAATGATTTCTGACTACAGTCTCTCGTGTGGACCAGTGCCATCGCCACCTGCTTTCTTGACTTTAATCTCCTCCTCATCAAACCCATCTTGAATTGTACTGACAATCCACATTCTCCAATTTTCTCATGACTTTTCACTTAGAACTTGTTGGCTATGTATGTACCTATTCATTTGCACAGAATTCTACAATTTACAGAATACCTTTATATGTATAATTTCAACTGATTATTTTAAACAGGTAAGGAAAGTGGTATTATCCCTATCTTACAGGTGACTAAAGTAAAATTCAGAGCTATTAGGAGATATGACTGAGATTATACGACTGAGATTATAAAATCTGAACTCATCCACTTCCAACATTAGATCCAGCTGTTTACAGCTACACTTTCTCATCTCACTGTCCCCCAACTTTATCTGGAGAGCTGGTTCTCTCCCCATACTCTGTATTTCCCAGCTTGGGATATTCTTCAGCCTTCTGATTTTCTGTGTTTCCTGACCTAGACTCTGCTAGCCTTTCATTTACTTAAGCTCCAGTTCATATCCCACCCTTCCTCTAAGCTTTCCCACTTGCCACCAGCCTAGTATGATCTCTCTTTTGTGAGAACCCTGTGTGGCTATTTTTCATCTCTTATGTGGACATTATGAGCAGGCCCCCTTGACATTCAATGCTGTCTTTCAGCCTTACCCTGACTGGATAAAGTTACTTGAAGCTTAGAGAATGAGAATATCCCCTGAGGTACCATGTTCTCCTGTCATTTTCTGTTGTGCTGTCACTGGGGACAGAAAATCACCAACTTATCAAGAGAGTACTTTTCAAAATTGTCAGGATTCAACTCAAATATCCTCTCGTTGATAAAGGCTTCCCTGACTCTTAGAATTCAGCAAGCTTTCTCATATTCTCACAGTCACTAGTACATGCTTCTCATTTAGCACTTAATATGCTTTTTTTGTTTGTTTACATATACACAATGCCCTACTTTCAGTGGCATAGCTCCGTGGACATAAGGAAAGTGACACTCACTGTGACCCACTATGGCACCAACTTCAAATAGGCAGACTTCATTAAATATTACATTGCAGGCTGACTGAAAGAATGAATGAATGAATGAATGAATGAATGAATATGTTGATTTAGTAGCAACTGAAACACAGACTCCCTTAATGACAGCTAGCACTGAGAGCCTCAAGCTATCCAACAAAAACCTTGTTAATCCTTAATTTGGCTGAAATAACTTTAACTCTGAGAGGGGTCACAGGAAGAGAAATTTACTGTGGAATATGGTTTCCCCTAGGAAGTGTTAGCCACATCATTTTGGCTCTCCATTCAGCCCCAAATCCCATTTGACCCATAGTTGAGCAGAATCCTGATGAGAGGCCAAATAAAAAGAAAAAAAAAAAAAAAAGAAGAAGAAGAAGAAGGAAGAAAGAAAGAAAGATAAGGAAAAAAGGAGAATAAGAGTCCCTATTGGACAGAAACAATAGATGGATTCATTCAAGAAGAAAGTCAAAACAAGAACTATAGCAACTTTTTTTTTAAGATTTTATTTATTTGACAGACAGAGATCACAAGCAGGCAGAGAAACAGGCAGAGAGTGAAGAAGAAGCAGGCTCCCCGCTGAGCAGAGAGCCCGATGTGGGGCTCAATCCCAGAACCCCAGGACCATGACCCGAGCTGAAGGCAGAGGTTTTAACCCACTGAGCCACTCAGGCGCCCCGGAATGTTTTTTTAAGACCTACTCTATTTAACAGATGAGACTACTGGGCCAGAGTAGGTTGTGAGATGACCAAGATTAAATAACTAAACCAAAGTTTTCAACCAACCATCTACTTTTCCACCACACCTCACTGTCTTTCTGATGTTTCTATTGCTGCTATATTATGAATTTAAAAGTTCCACAGAAACAAATAATGACATATAAACATATAATAATAACATAAACACCCCTGAGTTCCTATTTCCTTATCAAGAAGGCAGAATGATCGGAATACACGATGCACAGAGCCTCTGTCAGTATTAAGAGAAAAAGCGAGTGTACAATGCTTAGGACAGAGATGGCATATTGAAAGCACTCAAGTACTACTATTATTAGCAACTATCATCTACCTCAGACTCATGCCTGCTTCAACGTAGATCTTCCTGGAAAAATCTGGCATGAAAACAGAACTAGTACAAACATGACGTATTCAATACTTGTCACAAAAATGAAGCTTATGATAATTGTGCTCTACCATTACACCCTTGACCCTGTGGTTGCTACTATGTATATCACCTGCCTAGTGGCTCAAATAATTCAAGGTGCTGGATGAAAAATTACATATTGCATGTGCCCATGTTACATTTAAGAGATTTAATCCCTGACTGTGCCCTTTCATAGCTGTTACAAATCCACTGAGTTGTAGAGTGGGCACTAGGCTGGATATCATTTGTGGTTTTCCAATAGTCCACATGTAATACAGTTACATTTCCACTCCGTATCCAGGTGGGACTAATTTGTTTACCTAGCAAATATTTACTGAGCTTCTAATATGCACCAGGCACTTACTTAGTGCTGAAGCTATAGCAGCGAGCAAAGCAGGCAAAAATCCCTCACCAATTAGAACTACATTCTAGAGGAAGAATTTTCCAGAATAGTAAAAGGCAGAAAGTAAGTTGGCACCCGCAACCTATCAAGATCTTAAGCATGGACTTCTACATTATGACCAAACTTTTTCCCTGATATATGCCTCTAATTTCCTTAATTGTACAGGGGAAACCAAATAAGAATAATATATCAAAAGATAAAATTGAGGGGCACCTGAGTGGCTCAGTGGGTTAAGCCTCTGCCTTCGGCTCAGGTCATGATCTCAGCGTCCTGGGATCAAGCCCCGCATCAGGCTCTCTGCTCAGCAGGGAGCCTGCTTCCTCCTCTCTCTCTGTCTGCCTCTCTGCCTACTTGTGATCTCTATCTGTCAAATAAATAAATAAAATCTTTAAAAAAAGATAAAATAGAGATAAAGCTAAAGATAATAGTTATAGATAAGTTAAAACAGAAATACCAAAGCTTTAAAAATAATTCATAAATCATGTCACCAAGGGAAAGAAAGATATAAAAGTCACTTTTAGGACCCATTCACCCAATCTCTATCATTCCCATCACCCTTTCTCACTCTGGTGGTTCAACCTAAGGCTTTTAAACCAAAAGCAGCATTTGTAGTTTACAATCACACTCAAGGGTTTACACTGCAACATATCACTTCCTCCTCCACAACTGCTACAATGGAATCAAGTCCAAACCTAGAATTTTAAATACAAGGAAAAATTCAAATGTAACAGAAAAGGACTGCCTGAGCACTGGCAGAATGTGCTGTATTTTCTGTTGTAAGAGTCTTGCTATTTGTAAGTATTTTATTTAAAAAGACATAAATGATTTATAATAAGGATAATATTGGAAAAGGCCAATGTTTTTCAAGTTCAAGGCCCTATTCTACATTACACACGCACACACACGCACACACACACACACACACACACACAAAGCAAACTCAAGTCTAGAATGGGTACTAAAATGACGCCCATTTTACAGATAAGGAAAGGCAGCACTGGAGACTAACATAATTTGCCGAAGTTCAGACGATTAGTAAATGCCAGAGCTGGGACTCACACATCAACAGTCTACTGCTGACAATCACATGCCAACCTGTCTTTCTTTTTTTTTTTTTTTAAAGATTTATTTATTTATTTGACAGACAGAGATCACAAGCAGGCAAGAGAGGCAGGCAGGGAGAGAGAGGAGGAAGCAGGCTCTCTGCTCTGCAGAGAGCCCCATGCGGGGCTCGATCCCAGGAGCCTGGGATCACGACCTGAGCCAAAAGAAGAGGCTTTAACCCACTGAGCCACCCAGGCGCCCCCAACCTATCTTTCTTAATACAGTCAGCTCCATCTTAATTCATGACTCCGTGAATTACTTTCTGCTCCCTCTTCTTATTTGTGTTTCCCTTGACAAACAGAAAAACTCTTGTCAGACAGGAATTAGGTTATGTGGTTTTACATTGTCCACAGAGATTAGAATAGAGTTAGACATAAAAGCAACCTGCAACAAACAACTTAAAAACCCAAATTTTGCTTTGTTTGTGTATAAAAGGGATTTCTAATCCTGGCTTTTTCAGTATCATGGGTATTTATAATGAGGTCTATTATAAATGGTATTACAAATATGAAAAAGTTTTATGAACCAAACATGAAAATATAGAAGAAATGTCCATAAGATAGTGATAATTTAATTTTTCTCTTAAATACTCTACTGAAAATTAATTTCTAACCTCTCTGGGCTTTCCAAACACAATTTCTGAACTTTTACTGTAAGATTTATCCCATTTGGCCTCAATTTGAGCTAGCTCACTAGAGTTGATAGTTATATTTTCAGGAAATTTGCCAGCTATTAAACATAGCCACTATTTTTAAAAAGTATATTATGTAAACTTATAATTTAACAAATTATATTAGAAACAAAAATAGAATACTCAGAACTCATTACTCCTAAGTGATTTAGGAGATTTTACTATATGGGCTCACATAGCTTGATTATAACTATATGGTAGAAAAACCATAAATTGAGCTACAGAGCACCTCTTCCTAACTTTGCAGAGAGCTCATGTTAGTACTTGAAACTGGCCATGATAGGAGCATTTTCACCATGAATAACAGAGAGCACTACAAATCAAGACTGAACCTGCTGCTTTATTGATTATCTGGAATTAAGGAAGCAATGGATAAAATGTTAATCATGCAAATTAAATTAATAGCCTGAAAAATGGCAACATCATAGATAACCATAGGTTGGCATGGGCACAAAAATTGTGCAAAAATCAATGAAAGCATTATTTGAGAATCAATGGCTGTGTGGAATTCAATAATGTATCACATATTTTATTATTTTTAAATTATGTGCCACCTTTACATCTGTAAGATATTTAATAAATGTATGCATTTGTATACATTTATGCATATATGCACATACACTCTGTATACCATACACACACAAACACAGATATGTGTGTGGGGTGTGTGGGTTCTGTGAGCAGAATTTTATGAAAATTTTACTATTTGAAATAGAGAGAAAAATGACAGTGCAGGAACAGAGAAAGGGAAGAAAAGGAGAAACTACAATGGAGCATACAAAGTGGTGTGGCAGTATAAATATATATCCCTTGGTGATTGAAGGTATGGAATGTGATACTTAATCTAGTTGTAGACAAAAGAATGGTCAGAGAAAATATTCCAGAGGAAAGACCACCTGAACTGGTTTTGATGAATGAACAAAAGCTAGCCAAGACAATGTTTGGGGAAAAACAAGTACAAAGACACAGAGGAGATAAGAGAATGTGTGCTTGTGTGAAAAATTGAAAATTGTTTAGAATACTTCTAGTGGAGCATGTATATAGAGCATAGTAAGAAATGTGTCCCTTTCTTTGTGTCTTCATTGTTGACCAGCAGCTACATTTCACTTACTTGTGTGTGTGTCCTAGAGTACATGAAAGAGCTTTATACATCATAGGTACTCCATCAATACTCTAAGACTTGAGTAGCATAGTGTTACTTAGTTACAATAATGCAAATTATTAAATAATGCTTAGTGTTACAATATAATACTTAGTGTTATGATAATATAAATTGCATTTAATACTTAGTTTTTATATTTTCTCCTACTTTATTTTAATTTCTCACACAAAAAAAGAAAGCAGAGTATATAGGAAAAGATGTGTTTTGTATTTCTTGGCCCTGTTTATCACTAACTAGAAAGTCCTGCTAGATTTTGAGGATCCAAGCAACAACTTCTTAGAAGTAATCATTTGAATTACTTATCTATAAACTAGCCAATGCACTGAACTTAAACAACTATCTTAACTACCCCTTTATAGGAATGCTTGGCTGATCTAATAGCCCCACTTTTGGTCATTTTAATTTGAATTACCAAATTACAGTCAACGATAGCCAACTTTAAGACACCCACAGAGAAATGTTTTTCCTCTGCAGGTTGGAACACCAGGGATATACAAGCATTTATGTTTAAAGATGTAAAACATGTATATATAGATAGAGAACTATCAATATAATAAAGGTCTCTCAGTACTTGGTGGTAAAGACAGGAGGTCTATTCAGAAGGTCAGTGGCAGTCTCCACAGAAGCCATTCAAAGTAGTATTTTTATGAATGAAGTCATGTTTTGTCATTCCATGAAGAATAGATCTACCTCTCAGGAGCCAACTTATAACCATTAAGCTTATTAGATTGATGTAAAGCAAAATGGCAATCTAGTAATCTACAAGAACAGTAGTGGACACATGAACTAAAACAATAATTACAACGTGACTAACCCAAATTTTTTTTAGTAAGCAAAGAGATATGTGAGCAAAATAATATGCAGAACATTTAATTACATATTTATAATAAGAAGTCACTATCATATAAAGTAGATTATTTAACTTTGGTTTAAATAGTAAATTATTTCCCTATTAAGAAGCCTATTTGGGAAACCAAGTATGTTACTTATCTTTTGCTGTGTAACAATATCACCACATCTTATCGGGGTCCTCTGTTTAGGATCTAACAAGGCTGCAATGAAGAAGTGAGCCAGGACTTTGGTTTCATGTGAAGCTTGACTGGGGAAAGATCTATATCCAAGCTCACTAAAGTTATTGGCAGAATTTGGTTTCTTGTGAAATTCAGTGCTTCAGCGGAGGAGTGAGAACTTCAGTATTTCATTGATAGTTGGCCAGAGACTACTCTTGGTTCCTAGAGGTCACCTGTACATCCCTGTCATATGGGGTTTTCCAACATAGCTCATTAATATCTCAAAGCTACCAAAAGAGACTCCAGCAAAATGAATGCTAAAATCTTATTTAACAAACATACAATGTTATATAACATGCTACATACATGCAATTATGTATATTCTATTACCTCTTCCATCTTCTATTGGTTAGAAACAAGCCACAAGTTCCACCTACACTCTAGGGTAAAAGATCTCACAAGAGAGAAACTAGCAGTTGGGGATCACAAGGGTCACCTAAAAGTGTGTTTGCCATGAAAAGAGACATCCCAATAAGAAAAAAGAACAAAAAATCTACAAAACAACCAAAAACAATTAACAAAATGGCAAAATAGTAAGTCCTTCCCTATCAATAATTACCTTAAATGAAAATGGATTGAATTCTCCAATAAAAAGACGTGGAATGGCTAAATGGATAAAAATACAAGATATAATGATATGCTGCCTACAAGAGAAATACTTTAGCCTTAAAGACACACTTAGACTGAAAATAAAGGGATGGAAAAAGATATTTCAAGTAAATGGTAACCAAAACAAACAAAGAACAGAACAAAAATGAAAGCAGGAGCAGCTATATTTCTATCAGACAAAATAGACTTTATACTAAAAATAGTAAAGAGAGGGGCACCTCTGTGGCAGCTCAGGTCATGATCTCAGTGTTGTGCGATGGAGCCCCATGTCAGGCTCTGTGCTCAGCAGGGTGTCTGCTTGAGAATCTCTATTTCCCTTTTTTCCTCCTCCACCTTCCCCCCACTGCCCTTGCACCCTGCTCTCTTTCTCTCTAAAATAAATAATTCTTAAAAAAAAAAGAAAAGATACAAAGAAGATCATTATATAATGATAAAAAGGCTAATCCATCAAGGAGATATAAGGACTATAAATATTTATGTGCCCAACATTGGGTTTATTATCTAAATATATAAAGCAAAACAAAAACAAAAACCCAAAGCCATAAAACAAAAAACAAAACTAAAAGCAGAAATAAATAGTAATACAAGAACAGTTTGGGACTTTAATACCACACTCTCTACAATGGGTAGATCATCCAGACAGAGAATGAATAAGGAAAAGAATGGATTTGGACAACATTATAGACCAAATGGGCCTAACAGATATATGCAGAATATTCTATACAACAACAGTAGAATAGACATTCTTTGCAAGTACACATAGAGCCTAGGATAGATGATATGTTAGGCCACAAAACAAGTTTTAACAAAACCAAGATTAAAATCATAGCGAGTATCTTCTCTGATCACAATAGCAAGAAATGAGAAATCAATAACAAGAAGAAAAAATGAAAAATTAATGAACAGAAGAAATTAAGCAACAATCTTCTGAAAAATCGGTGGATTAAAAAAGAAATTCAAGGGGAAATAAGGGGCACCTGAGTAGCTCAGTCAGTTAAATGTTTGCCTTCAGCTCACGTCATGATCCCTGGGTTTGGAGATCCAGATCTGGCTCCTGGCTCAGTGGGTAACTGGCTTTTTCCTCTTCCTCTGTCTCTCCCTCCTGCTCATGCTCTCTCACTATTTCTCTCTCTCAAATAAATAAATAAAGTCTTAAAAAAAGGGAAATAAAAAAAATTTCTTGAGACAAATGAAAATGGAAACAGAACACACCAGAACTTATGGGATACAGCAAAAAAAGTTCAAAGAAAGAAGACTATAGCAATAAATATTTACATCATGAAACAAGAAAGATCCCAAAAAACAACCTAACTCTATGCCTTATGGGACTAAAATAAAATAAAATAAAATAAAAACAAACTGAACCCAATGCTAGCAGAAAAAAGGAAATGACAAAGGGTAGAACAGAAATAAATAAAATAAATGGAAAAAGAACAGATTGATAAAAGAAAAAATAGAAAAGCAAGATTAACCAAACTAAAAGTTGGTTTTTGAAAAGATGAACAAAATTGGCAAACCCTTAGCTTGACTCTCTAAGGGAAAAATAAAGACAGAAATCAACAAAATTATAAATGAAAGGGACATCACAACTGATATCACAGAAACACAAAGGATCATAAAGGGTCCTATGAACAACTATTGCCAAAAAATGGGAAAATTTGGAAGAAATGGAAAAAATTCTTATAAACACACAACCTACCAAGATTTAAACAGAAAGATATAGAAAATCTGAGTAGGCCAATTATGAATAAGGAGATTGAATCAAAATTCTCTCAATGAAGAAAAACCTAGGGCTAGATGGCTTCACTGGTGAATTTTACAAAGAATTTAAAGAATTTACACCAATACTTCTCAAACTCTTCTAGAAAATGGAAGAGGAGGGAACACTCCCAAACTCACTTTACAAAACCAGCATTATCCTGATACCAAAGCCAAAATAAGGGCCCTACCAGAAAAGAAAACTACAGGCCAATATCCCTGATAAACATAGATGCAGAAATTCTCAACAAAATACCAGCACACCAAATTCAACAACACGTTAACAAAGGATCATTCAGGGGCGCCTGGGTGGCTTGAGACTGGGTGGCTTAGTGGGTTGGGCCACTGCCTTCGGCTCAGGTCATGATCTCACGGTCCTGGGATCGAGTCCCGAATCAGGCTCTCTGCTCGGTGGGGAGCCTGCTTCCCTCTCTCTCTCTCTGCCTGCCTCTCTGTCTACTGTGATCTCTCTCTGTCAAATAAATAAATAAAATCTTTAAAAAAAAAAAAAAAAAGGATCATTCACTGGGGCGCCTGGGTGGCTCAGTGGGTTAAAGCCTCTCCCTTCCACTCAGGTCATGATCCCAGGGTCCTAGGATTGAGCCCCACATCCGGATCTCTGCTCAGTGGGGAGCCTGCTTCCTACTCTCTCTCTGCCTGCTTCTCTGCCTACTTGTGATCTCTGTCAAATAAATAAATAAAATCTTTTAAAAAAATAAAAAATAAAAAAGGATCATTCACCACAATCAAGTGGAATTTATCCCTGAGATGCAAGGATGATTCAACATATGTAAATCAACCAATGTGATGCATCACATTAACATAATGAAAGAAAAGAATCACATGATCATCTTAATGCAGAGAAAGCATTTGACAAAATTCGATGTTCATTTATGATAAAAAACACTTGACAAATTAGACATAGAAGGAATATATCTCAACATTATAAAGGCCATATCTGACAAGCTCACAGTTAACATTATACTAAATAGTGAAAGGTTGAAAGTTTTCCTCTAAGAACAGAATAAGAGAGGATGTATATTCTTTGATGCCTATTTAGCATAATACTAAAAGGCCTAGCTATAGCAATGCAGCAAGATAAAGAAATAAAAAGAATAATAAGTAAATAAAATCAGAATTGGAAAGGAAGAAGTAAAATTTTCTGCTGCTAGAAATAGTCAATAAATTCAGTAAAGTTGCAGGGTATAAAATTAATATACAAAAATCAGTAGCATTTCTATACATCAGCAGTAAATTTTCTGGAAAAGAAATAAAGGCATCAATCCTACTTACAATAGCATTAAAAACAAAACAAAACAAAAATACTTAAGAATAATTTAACCAAAGGGGTAAAGGGTCTTTATTTTGAAAAGTACAAAATGTTGATGAAAGAAATTGAAGAAGACACACGTAAGTGGAAATATATCCTGTGTTTAATGATTAGAAGTTAATATTGTTAACATTTCAATACTACCAAAAGTCATTATAGATTCAATGTAGTCTCTGTAAGATTTCAATAGCATTTTTTTACCAAAGTAGAAAAAAATATTCCTAAAATTTTAATGGAACCACAAAAGACCCTGAAAGAAATCCAGGGAAAGAAGAACAAAGCAGAAGGCATCACATTTCCTGATTTCAAGCTACACTAGAAAGTTACAGAAGTTAAATTTAAAACAGCGTGGTACAGTCATAAAAACAGACAAATACACCTATGGAAACCAATGAAACAGAATCAAAAGCCCAGAAATAAACCCAAGCATATACAGTCAACTAATATTTGACAAGAGAAACATGAATACTCAATGAGGAAAACACATTCTCTTCTTTCATCTTATCCATTTTTTTCTGAGAAAACTGGATATTCATATGTAAAAAAACAAAACTTGATCCCTATCTTATACTAATCACAAAAATGAACTCAAAATGGATTAAAGACTTAAATGTAAGACCTGAAACCATGAGACTCCTAGAAAAAAACATAGAAAGAAAGCTCTTTGACATGGGTCTTGGTAACGGTTTTTTAGGAATCACATCTAAAGCACAAACAACAAAATCAAATATACACAAGAGAGACTATAGTAAACTAAAAGGCTTCTGTACAGCAAAAGAAACCATTAACAAAGTGAAAAGAATCTATGGACTGAGAAGAAATATTTGAAATGATATATCTGATAAAGAGTAATATCTAGAGTATACAAAGAACTCCTGCAACGCAATGGCCAACAACAACAAAACCAAAAACAAGAAAACCTAAATAATCCAATTAAAAATAGGCAAAGGACCTGAATGGACATTTTTCTAAAGAAAATGAACAAATGGTCAACAGGTAAATAAAAAGATGCTCAAGGTCACTTGGCATTAGATAAATGCAAAGTAAAAATACCATGAGATATCACATCATGCCTGTTAGAACGGCCATCATATAAAAGGTAAGAGATAATAAATCCTGGCATGGATATGAAGAAAAAGAGCACTTGTGCACTGATGGTGAGATTGATACAGCTAATATGAAAAACAGTACGGAGGGTCCTTAAAAAATTAAAAACAAAACTACCGTTTGATCCAACAATACCTCTTCTAGGAACATATTCAGAGGAAACAAAATTCTAGCTCAAAAAAATACCTGCACCCCCATGTTCACAGCGGTGTTGTTTACAATCACCAAGACATGGAAACAACCCAAGTGTCCACCGATACATAAATGGATATAAAAGTTGTCATACAGGCACATCTTATTTTATTGTGCTTCACTTCATTGAGCTTCCTAGATCACTGCACTTTTTACAAATTGAAGGTTTGTAGCAATCCTGCGTGGAACAAATCTATCGAAACCATGTTTTTGGTTTTGGTATTTTTTTTCCAACAGTATTTGCTCACTTTCTCTCTTTGTAACATTTTGACAATTCTCAAAATATTTCAAACTTTTCCATGACTATTATATTTGTTATGATGATCTGTGATTTGTGATCTTTGAAGTTACAGTTTTAATTGTTTTGGAGCACTATGAACCAGACCATATAAAATGGAGATATTAGTCAATAAGTGTTGTGTGTGCTCTGACTGCACCACTGACCAGCAGTTTCCCTGAGACACAACAGTATTAAAATGAGACCATTTAGTAACCCTACAATGGCCTGATAAGTGTTCAACTGAAAGAAAGGGTCATACACCTCTTTCCCTTCAAATAAAAATCTAGAAATGATGACGCTTCATAAAGAAGGCATGTCAAAGACTGAGACAAGGCTGAGAGCTAGGCCTCTTTGCCCCAAACAGCCGCATTGTGAATACAATGAAAAGTGCTATTGCAGTGATCATATGAATGATAAGAAAGTGAAACAGACTCATCGCTGATATGGAGAAAGTCTGCGTGGCCTGGATAAAAGATCAAGCCAGCCACAATATTCTCCTATGCTAAAATCTAATCCGGAGCAAGGTCCTAACTCTCTTCAATTCTCTGAAGGCTGAGAGAGGTGAAAAAGCTGCAGAAGAAAAGTTGAAAGCTGGCAGAGGTTAGGTCATGAAGTTTATTTTTAATTTTTAATTTTTTAAAAGATTTTTATTTATTTATTTATTTATTTGGCAGAGAGAGGGCACAAGCAGGGGGAATGGCAGGCAGAGGGAGGAGAAGCAGGCTCCCTGATTCCAGGACCCCGGGATCATGACTTGAGCTGAATACAGATGCTTAACCAACTGAGCCACCCAAGCACACAGGTCATGAAGTTTACAGAAGAAACTGTCTCCATAACAGAAAAATACAAGGTGAAATAACACGAGAATCCACAGCAAGTTATGCAGGAGATTCAGCTAACATAATTCGTGAAGGTGGCTCCACTAAATTGATTTTCAACATAGATGAAACAGATATGTATTGACAGAAGATGCCATCTAGAACTTCCTAACTGGAGAGGAGAAGTCAGTGTTTAGCTTGAAATCTTCAAAGGACAGGCTGACTACCTTGTTAGGAGCTAATACAGCAAATGACTTTAACTTGAAGCCAATGCTCACTTACCGTCCTGACAATTCTAGGGCCCTTCTGAATTATGTTAAGTCAACTCTGCCTATGCTCTACAAATGGAATAGCAAAGCCTGGATGACA
>PISX010026641.1:0-24224 GCA_004024625.1 Mellivora capensis | reverse complement strand
GTATAGATTGCTCTAGGTAGTATAGACATTTTAACAATGTTTATTCTTCTGATCCAAGAACATGGAATGGTCTTCCATCTTTTTACGTCTTCTTCGATTTCTTTCATGAGTGTTCTGTAGTTCCTCGAGTACAGATCCTTTACCTCTTTGGTTAGGTTTATTCCCAGGTATCTTATGGTTCTTGGTGCTATAGTAAATGCAATCGATTCTCTAATTTCCCTTTCTGTATTTTCATTGTTAGTGTATAAGAAAGCCACTGATTTCTGTACATTGACTTTGTATCCTGCCACGTTTCTGAATTGCTGTATGAGTTCTAGTAGTTTGGGGGTGGAGTCTTTTGGGTTTTCCATATAAAGTATCATGTCATCTGCGAAGAGAGAGAGTTTGAGTTCTTCCTTGCCAATTTGGATACCTTTTATTTCTCTTTGTTGTCTGATTGCTGTTGCTAGGACTTCTAATACTATGTTGAACAACAACAACAAAAAAATAAATAAAAACTTGAAATCAGAAAACAATCATACAAACTAATACTTTAATCTCTATGATAAAGTAAGAATTCAAAATACAAAGGGAATTCATTTTTAGATCAGATTTCAGTTGCCAAAAGAGGCAATCTGGCTTTATCACAGGAGAAATGGCAGGTGGAAATAATGCTGGGTAGGGCACCAGGAGTCCTCTGTCTAGCTCTACTGATGCTGGCTATGGAAGCTTGGCAAGTCAGGAACATTGCTGTGCTTCACACTACTCACCCAAGCAAATGAGACATTTGATTCTATCTCCTCTAAAATCTCTTCTAGCTCAAAGAATAACTATTACTAATGTACATGAGACCGTGACACTAGAAGAGAAGCAGTATTTTTTCTCCCTTGTTCCACTCAACTTTAACAACTTATTAGAAAAAAAGAGTGAAATATAAAACCAAGTCATCTTAACCTCTTTATCATGCAATGATATTTCATTACTTGTAATCAATATTTTTTTAAAAAGTCATTATTTTGAAAAACAAGATTTTTCCCCCTAAAAGAATTAAAATGTTTCTTACCCATACTTAAGACAGACTAGAGGCTGTGAAAGTACAGGCACTCAATTGTCTAAATTAAGATTTGCACTGCAAAATAGTTTCTAAGCAGTAAGCTGCATGATTTCTCTTTCCTAAATAGTGTATTATTTGGATAGTTTTTGATACGATTATACATATGCACATTTTTTTCCAAAGATTCATTTATTTTAGAAAAAGAGTGAGTGAGAGCAGGGGAGGGGCAGAGGGAGAGGAGGGAGCTCTCAGACGGACTCCCTTCTGAGTGTGAAGTCTGATGTGGGGCTCAATCCCACAACCATGAGATTGCGACCTGAGCCAAAATCAAGAGTCAGATGCTTAAGTGACTGAGCCACTTGGGTGCCCCAATGTATGTAAATTTAAGTATGTAAATGGAAGCTGTATTTTCCCTGACAATATGCATTCAGTTTATATTCACATAACAAAGAACACTCTCATAGGAACATCTTTAGTATGATCTGACATTTAAGGATGGGCAACAAGTTTATTCACTATAGCCATTCCCAAAATCTTCTAGAGGCATACCTCATTTTTTTGAACTTCACTTTACTGAACTTGACGATATTTTGTCTTTTTTTTACAAATTGAAAGTTTATGGGAACCCTGCATCAAGTGTCAATTGGTGCCATTTTTTTCAACAGCATTCACCCTCTTCATGTCTCTGTGTCACATTTTGGCAATTCTTGAAATATTTTAAACTTTCCCATTATATATTACTTGTTATGATCACTTGTGATCAGTGATCTTTGATGTTACTATTGTTATTGCTTTGGGGCACCATGAACCACATCTATATAAGATGTGAACTTAATAAATGTTGTGTGCATTCTGATTGCTCCACCAACCAGCTCCAACACCTCTCTCCCTCTCTGTGGGTCTCATTGCCATTGTACCTGGTCACCCAAGGGTTCTGATGGAGATGCAATAGGGTTAATGTTGTTTCCTTGCCTGCTAATGCAATATCCATTCTGCAGTGCATGGATCAAGGAGTAATTTTGACTTTCAAGTCTTATAGTTTAAGAAATACATTTTGTAAGTTTATCACTGCCATAGATAGTAATTTGTCTGATGGATCTGGGTAAAGTAAATTGAAAAACTTCTGGAAAGGATTCATCATTTTAAATGTCACTAAGAACATTTGTGATTCATGGGCTAAAAATATCGACATGAACAGGAGTTTGGAAGAAGTTGATTTCAACTTTATGGATGACTTTGACGATCCAAAACTTCAGTGGAGGAAGTAACTACAGATATACTTGAAATAACAAGAGAACTAGAATTAGAAGTGGATCTTAAACATGTGACTGAATTGCTACAATCTTGTCATAAAACTTTAAAGAAGGAGATGCTTCTTATGGATGAGCAAAGAAAGTGGCTTCTTGTTTCTTGGGATGGAATCTACTCCTGGTGAAGATGCTATGAAGATTGTTGAGATGACAACAGAAAACTTAGAATATTATATAGACTTAACTGATATAGTAGAAGCAGGTTTTAAGAGGATTGACTCCAATTTTGAAAGAAATTCTACTGTGGATAAAATGCTATCAAACAGCATCACATGATACAGAGAAATCATTCATGAAAGGCAAAGTCAATCAATGTGGCAAAGTTCATTGTTATCTTCTTTTAAAAAATACTACATCAACCACAGCCTCAGCAGCCATCACCCAGATCAGTCAGCAGCCATCAACATCAAGGTAAAACCCTCCACCAGCAAAAAGATGACAATTTACTGAAAGCTCAGATGATGGTTTTCAGTCTTTAGGAATAAGGTAATTTTTAAAAAAGATTTTACTTATTTATTTGACAGAGATCACAAGTAGGCAGAGAAGAAGACGGGGGTGGGGGAAAGCAGGCTCCCTGCTGAGCAGAGAGCCCCATGTGGGGCTCAATCCCAGGACCCTGAGATCATGACCTGAGCCGAAGGAAGAGGCTTAACCCATTGAGCCACCCAGGTGCCCCAGGAATGGTGTATTTTTTAATGAAGGTATGTACCTTGGTTTTTAGACAAAATGCGATTGTACACTTAATAGTCTCCAACATAGCATAAACATAACTTTTATATGCACTGGGAAACCAAATAAGTCCTCTTTGACTCTTTTATGACTCTTATTATTTCAATATTTGCTCTATTGTGTTGATCTAGAACTGAACCTGCATTAGCTCCAAGGTATGCCTGTAGTTAGAGATTTCCTTTATATTAATGAAATAGACTGTGTTATAAAAAAACTAAGTGACATTGTCATGATAAGCACTGGCTATTTTATGTATGTGTTGAATCACTAAATTGTATACCTGAAATCGGTATTGCATTGTTTGTTAACTAACTGGGGTTTAAATAAAAAATGTAAAGAAAGAAAGAAAGAAATAATAAAAAGAAAAAAGTGACAAAGAAATATTCTTAAAATGTTGGTTTAAAAAATCAAGCAAAAGATCTACTAATCCTTGAGCATCTGCCATTCTTCTAAACAGTTTTAGATATATTATGTGTATTAACTGCACAAGACTATTGTTAAGTTGATTTTTTTTTCACTGTTTTATAGATGAAGAGTTTCCTGAATTTCTAAAGTCTTCATTTTGAATGCCCTGCCATCAAAAAGCAAGATCTTGGAATATAATAATAAAAATAAAATTACCACAATATACTGCTTCTAGTTTCTATTTGTCAATTCTGTTGGAAAAAAAAACTGATAAAGAATGATAAATGAGAGTATTAAACTAATTAGAAAAAGAATTCTTAAAAATGTCTTATTTTAGTATCTTTAAAAATATTGTTTGTGTTTTTCTGCCAATAATGTTTGGCTGGATAGACATTTTTCATAGGTTAAAAAGTATGAGAGAAAGGATGTATGGAAATATGCCTTGTTTTCCAAATGGAAGACAAAAACTCCCAGGTAGTGGATAATCTCAACACTGTTTAAACCTTGTTTCTCCATAATATGGTTGTTGTGTGGTTTAAAATAACAGTTACCCATTTGGATTCTAAGAAATTACTATGATCACCTATTATTTTTCTGCCCGAATTTTGTACTCACATATTCTAAGGACTGTTTTATACAGGATGATTCAGAACAAGATAGTAGGAAATGAAAATGTTAGTATGTAGATTGACTATTGACATTATATTTTTATGCAGACTCACCTCTGCCATTATCTAGTTCAGTTTTTCAAGGAAGTTTTTATTCTCTCTTGGCCTCACTTTCTTATGTGTATAAATTTAGCTGGCTGTAGGCAAAAAGAATTTCCCAGATGTATTTTCTAATTTTCTCTGAACTTATATCTAAAAAACATTTGGATATGTAATAAAATTGCATCCTTATAAAAATAAATGTGCTTCAGTATTTGCATGAATGAACTGAAGCCTGGTAACCACCTACCAATTATAAACACTTACCTGCCTGAGTGACAAACCATATAATATAACAGGACTCATACCCACTACTTATTAGCACTGTAGAATGAAAAAATAATATTGGCCTTCAATTTTTATGTCTATAAGATGATGACAATAGAAACATAATGTGTGTATATGTTATTGCAAAGTTTAACAATAATGTGTGTAATAGAAAATATTATTATGGAGATTAAAGATGCTAAGTCAGAAAATACAAATTCAAGGAACTGTAGAGACCAAATGAGTGATTTAAATTAATACAATAGAATTAGATATTCAAAATCTAAAGAACTCATCAAACTCAACACCCAAAAAATGAGTAATCTGGTTAAGAAAGAGGCAGAAGACATGAATAGACACTTTCCTGAAGAAAACAACCAGATGGCTAATAGACACATGCTCAGATGGTCAATATTACTCATGATCAAGGAATACAAATCAAAGCCACACTGAGATACCATCTCACACCTGTCAGAATGGCTAAAATGAACAACACAAGAAACAACAGATGTTGGCAAAGAGGTGGAGAAAGGAGAACCCTCTTGCACGGTTGGTGGGAATGCAAACTGGTGCAGCCACTTTGGAAAACAGCACAGAGCTTCCTTAAAACGTTAAAAATAGAACCACCCTACAACCCAGCAATTGTACTACTAGTTATTTGTCCAAAGGATTAAGAAAGTCACTGATGTGAAGGGAACATGCACACCCATGTTTATGGAAGCATTATCAACAACAGCCGAACTGTAGAGAGAGCCCAATGTCCATGGACTGATGAATGGATAAAGAAGACGTGGCATATACACAATGGAATACTACTCAGCCCCAAAGAGTGAAATCTTGCCATTTGCAATGACGTGGATGGAGCTAGAGAGTAGTATGTTAAATGAAAAAAGTCAGTCAGAGAAAGACAATCACCATATGGTTTCACTCATGTGTGGAATTTAAGAAACAAAACAGATCAACATATGGGAAAGGGGAAAAAGAAAAGAAAAAAAAAAGAGAGAGAGAGAGAGAGAAACAAACCATAAGAGACTCTTAAGGGGTTAAGAATTCTAGGTTGAGAAAACAGCTAGCAGAAAGGTCTCAGGTGGCAGCTCACTTAGATCCCAAGGAATAGCAAAGCAGCCAGCAGGACAAGAGCAGGAAATATATGGGGAATATAGCACAGGAGGTCAGAGAAGAATCAGGGGGCCTGATGAAGTAAGTTATTTTAGGTAATTTTAATGATTTTGGATTTTCATCTGAGAGTGACAGGAAATCAATGGAAAAGTGTATGGTAATAGAGTGAAATACTATGAATTGCATTTAAGAGCATCACCCTGACTTGTCCTATAAAAATAACCCGAAAGGAAGAATCAGTGAGACAATCTGAAAGTCTATTTCTATAATTCAGGCAAGATATAATGGTGGCTTAATCATAGGGGTAAACAGTGGAGGTAGTGAAAATGTCAGATTCTGGGTACCATTTGAAAACAGAGCCAAAGGGGGTACTCAATAGGTTAAGGGCCCAACTCTTGGTTTCAGCTCACGTCATGATCCCAGGGTCAGGAGATCCAACGCAATGTCAGGCTCTGAGCTCAGGAAGGAGTCTGCTTTAATTTCTCTCCCTCTCTTTCTATCCTTCCACCCCTCTAAAATAAATAAGTAAATCTTTGAAAAACAAAAAAGAAAAAGAAAATAAATCCAGAGGAATCTGCTAGTGGATCAAATCTGGGTGTGGAAAAAAAAACAACAACAAAAAACGGAAAAGGAGTCAAAAATGACTAGTAGTTTTGGCCTGAGCAATGACAGATAATTTTTTATTATATTCAAATAATTTCTTGGAAAGAATTAAAATATTCCATCTAAATAAATAATGCTAAGATTTCTATTCTTACCGAATAATTTGTTAGAGTTAACCAATTTTATGTTATATTGTTCACGAACCTAGATCATTATACAAATCCACACTATTTGTTGATTTATTTTCCTTCCCCCATCCCTGACTGTGTTTTGGAAGTTATTAAACAGTTTCTCAAATATTACTAAGGAAAAAGATCTTTAGGATCAAGTTTATCTCTAAAAAGCTGTAGCATCCTGAGCAAATAATGCAATTCTCAGGTCTTAAGATTCCTCGCCCATAATTATATTTAAAACATCATATAAATGATATCTAGAGTTTCTTCCAGTCCTTACTTTCTGAACATTTTTGGTCCCTATATGGTACTCTTTATCCCATTTTTAAAATCTATTTTCTTCCTTCAGGATGCTATTCACAAGGTTTCAGGTCTTTACGCTTCACCCAAATCTCATGCTTACATAGTTCAGATTCATACCCAGTACAGGAAAGAATTTTAGCTGAACAAATTCTGTTTATGACAAATAGTCCTAGAACATTTTATATCTTGCTTTTGTTTTGTTTGTATTGTGTTTAACCACGCTCCACGCCCAACATGGGGCTTGAACTCAAAACCCTGAGATCCAGAATTGCAGAGTCTATGGACTAAGCCAGCCAGGTGCCCTACATCTGGCTTTGATTGTATCTCGCTCTTCGGCCAGGGTTGTCACATAAAATTTCAGTGGATGAAATTCTCGTTTTACTTTATGTAATTGGCAACTGTTAAGTTATGCATTGGGAAAGCTTGGGTTTTCCATACGATACTTCGTTCCTTACTTGTCATTGAGTTCTGATGCTTACCACGTGATGCTTATCTTAAATCTCTGGCTTTTCCATTTTTTCTTGGGCAAGACTCTTTCTCTGGCTTATTTTTAGTGATTTCCTTGATCACTTGCCTATTTTTCTGGTCCAGTTGAGTCCATAACTATACTGACTACTATAATTGAAAATTGGTGAGGGAGAGTTACAAGGAAAAGCTATATTTATTGCACAATATGTCAAGCATATTGCTAAGAAAATAAAAAGGAAATGTTGAGTGAGTATGGACTGCTTGCCTTTTTATTCCTTTTCTTAGAAATTACACTTTTTTGCTAGTGGCCTTGGCAACTGAGGGCTAATATGTGAAAGCACTCTGGCCAGCCAAGGTCTTTTCTACTTGGACCTATGACACCGGGGTCATTTCATCATTTCTTTTTACAGCTTCCTCCTAGTTCAATATGAACATAGTCTTAGAATGGATATTAGCTAAATAATTCAAATATATAGTAGATATTGACTTAAGTTTTCTAAGCAATATAAAACATATACAACAATCAGGAGTGTTTCCATCCTTCATACATGTAGTATGATATGAATCAAGTTACATTATCGTTGGGTTAATACTCTCCCATTTACTTGTAAAGGGCATCTATCTGTGCTTAAGTCCTGAATATATCTGCTATCTATTAATGATAAAAAAGAATATTGTAAAAATAAGTACTGTTGGGACGCCTGGGTGGCTCAGTTGGTTAAGCCGCTGCCTTTGGCTTGGGTCATGATCCCAGGGTCCTGGAATCGAGTTCCGCATCGGGCTTTGTCCAGCAGGAAGCCTGCTTCTCTCTCTGCCTCTGCCTGCCACTCTGCCTGCTTGTGTTCTCTCTATGACAAATAAATAAATAAATAAATAAATAAATAAATAAAATCTTTTTAAAAAAGTAAGTACTGTTATACACAATTAGACATTTACATTACGAACAGCAACCACTAAAGAGGCAAAGAGATTTGAAGGCTTCTTTTGTAAGTAGGTACATATTAAGTATTTTTTTAAAGACTTTATTTATTTATTTGACAGACAGATCAGACAGAGATCACAAGTAGGCAGAGAGGCAGGCAGAGAGAGAGGAGGAAGCAGGCTCCCTGCGGAGCAGAGAACCCAACGCGGGGCTTGATCCCAGGACCCTGGGATCATGACCTGAGCCGAAGGCAGAGGCTTTAACCCACTGAGCCACCCAGGCGCCCCCATATTAAGTATTTTTGAGGCCTGCCTCAGACTCTACTGTAGTACTTCCAGCAATCCTTCTCCTCTCTGTGCTTCAGTTTCCTTTCTTCCTTCAATCTTCCATTCTTCCACAAGCATTAGTGGGTAAACACTGACGAACTGCATAAGAAAAGGGCCCACACCTGAGCATCCCATCTTCATACTTGTGTACTGTTAGCATTCGTTCTCTAGAAGTAGTTTCTCTCTACATGTTATCCTCCATCCTAAAACCCTTCAAAAAATCCCCGTTGTCTACAGAATAGAATTTGTTTTCCTTAGGAGTCCAGGATGCTTTGCCTTCCTTACCTCACCTCTTTCTCTGTTCTCATCTCCATCTATTGCCTTTCTTGCACATCATTTCCCAGATTCACCACTTAATTAAGTTGTAGTTACTCTTTTCTCACATCCAAGGCCCCATTCTTCCTTTCCTTTTAGCCTAAAGCTTTCTTCTGTCCTCAGGTCAAATTTCTCTTCATCTGGTTTCAAGATTCTGCTCAGGACTCACAGCTCCATCCTATTTCCTTCTCCCATCCATCGGCTAAAATGAACTAGGTATTTCCTTTGTGTCTATTATACTTTATGATAGCTTTATTAAAATATTTATTACATTTTATAACAAGTGGGTTTCCATATTTGTTTTCCCATGAAGGCTCTGATCTCCTTCAGGACAAGAATTACATCTTTTTATTTACTGTTGCATTCTTGGAAACTAGCAAAATGCCTGGCAAAACGGAATATACTTCTTCTTTTCCTTCAGCAAACACATGCCCACCTATCTTCAGAATCCTGCATGCATGACTATCCTCTGGAAGTACTCAAGATATTCAGAAATTCTCCTCTAGAAATGTTGGCATTCTCATCTAGTCAAAAGCTCTCGCCTGCACTTCTAGACATTGCTTATTCTCATTAGGCCATTAGGTTTTTGCCTTTTTTCCTACTTCTAGTCATGTGAACATTTTTTAGTGTTCTGGTTTATCACTCAACTACTGGTCTCTCTGCCTTCCTAGCTCAACCAATACTTCATGGTTAGTCATTTCTGCCCAAACACAGTCAACCCCCTCTTCCCACCCTGACAATTTTCTTGACCTATTGATATTATATTGCAACAATCTTGCTATACATACAACAGTATGGTAGCTAATCTCAACAGGGTTACTACTGCTATGGATACTTTTTTCATTTTTAATTTTCACATTAACCAGAATTTTCTTCTTTTTTAAATATCCTAAACCCATAACTGTTTACCACCCTGTCAGTTGAGAACCCCATCCACCACTTCACTGGAAAATTAAGATCTTTCGTTTCAAGTTCTCTGCCCTGCATTTCAAAGTATATATTTTATTGACCCATCTTCTCCTCATCTTCTCCTGTCTCAGGAAAACTGGTACATTTTGTACAGGCCTAATTCTTTTGGCCATGAGCCCAATCCTATTGGAATTTGCTTGATCACGTTTATTCCCACACCTTTGGTGGTTTTCAACTTTCTCATCATTGGCCTCTTTATTTTGAGCCACAAATCTCTATCCTAAAATTACCTTCCTGTGATTCTGGTTGTCCCTGTTGTTATAGATACCATTCCTTACTTCCTCTTCTAAAATCTCAGAAGAGAAGTGTTGCTTTTAATTCTCCCCACAGTACTTGCTTCTTGACCACTTGCAGTGCATCCCATTTGTTTCAATGATAATGACTCTTCCCCTTGTTTCTACTATGGTCCCCATCTGTGTTGACTTTTCACTCTTAACTCCCCTTTGTTTCTTCCAGCTGTTCCCTCTCATGACTTCCATGACCTTTTATTCTCTTCTCCTTGATACTTTGTATTTTTCCTATTTCCTTTTTCTCTACCAGCCCCTGAATAACTGGAAACACATGAACTCATTTATTCCTTTGTCTGGAATAAAAAAAAAACAACAATCTCTACAATTGTACTTATGGCTACTCTGAGCATAACATTTAACTGACGGTACCTTCTGGACACCTTCAAACTCACAATGTTCAAGGTTTAACCTTTTCTAATTTCAGCCAGGTTTGTTATCTTGGTTTACAATATAACCAGCTTTTCAATCACATAGGCATATGTTATGTATTCATTTCCCTGATTTCTCACCTTTTTCATGTTTTAATGACAGATTTGTCTTCTCATTGCCTAAGATACCCAGTACCATCTTTCTAGTGGCTGTCATTATGATGTCTATATTTGACTATTATAATAACATGTTAATAACATGTTACTATAATAATCTCCTTTACTAGGTTACCCTGAGATAGTCTCATAAAGTCATAAAATTCAAGAAATTTCATAATCTTTCCTTCTTTCAAATGTCTAACATCTTCCCTCATTTCCAGTGAATTATGTCACCCTGCATAATTGAAATTCAAAGGCATTACGATCTGACTCTATCAAACCCCAGCAATAATAAGTTATATTCTATACCATCTGTGTATCTTGAAGTACAGAACCCATCAAACTTGGTATTTTTCTCTTCAAGCTCCTGTCTTTCCTTCAGTCAAAATATTTTATTCACATTTAACCATCTCTTAAAATTCTACTTATTCTTGGGGCACCTAAGTGGCTCAGTGAGTTAAGCCTTTGCCTTTGGCTTAGATCATGATCTCAGGGTCTCGGGACCGAGCCCCGCATAGGGTTCTCTGCCCTGCAGGGAGCCTGCTTCCTTCTCTCTCTCTGTCTGCCTCTCTGCCAACTTGTGATATCTCTCTGTGAAAAATAAATAAATAAAATATTTTTTAAAAATTCTACTTATTCTTTTGAGGTCTAACCAAAATAGCAGCTTTTTAATGACCAGTTCCTCTGCCCACACTCAGCACCAATGCTCTGTTCCTCCAATTCAGGCATAATTAAATTCTATACATTTAAGCACAAATGCTACATTGAAAGGTACATTTTATAACAGAATTTATAAAGGGAGTTAAACCATGAACACTGCATATGATCAAACAGAAATACATGTAATCAGACAGATCTAATTTTAAATGGTATCTTCGCCATCAACAAACTATGATTTTGAACAAGTTACTCAATCTCTTGTCTTAATTTCTTCAACAAAAATATGGAAAGGACAGTTAGCCCATGGTGATTTTGTAAAGATTATACAAGATAATGTCTGTAAAATGCACAGTGCCTGGAACAGGGGTGATAATAAGTATAAAAAATAAAGATTATTATTGTGCTTGAAATAGAAAAAGATAATATTTATCAAGTAAATAAGTCTCCATGACATTTTGAAAATTTTTATAACAGATTTACCAAGAATTTTAACTATATCAGCTATCCAGATAGATTCTTTTTCTGAGATGTTTCATTACAGAGGAAGGTTTATTCTTCTTGTGTACAGAGTATTGGTTAGAAGTGAACAATTTATTTTTGCAAAATCAGGTCGTCCTGGGAGCTAAGCAGTTTGCCTTACATGACTAAACTACCATCATGGACCTGTTCTCTTGTTATTTGTTCCACTGCAGCATAAAATACTAGCAACTGCTCAGATTAGCATGAAATTGTGGCCTTTGTGGAGCCTTTGTGTATCTGATGTTCACATAGAATTTCCCCACAAGTAAGATCTTGAGGACCCACCAAGTGCTAAGGAGATTTAATTGCATCCACAATAAGTTGGGGATTGGGCCAGAGTCTCAATGTCTTCCAGTCATTGTTTTAATTATTAGACAATTACATTTCCTCAACAGATTTCCTTTATTGGTTTTTGAATTGCTCCCTTGTTAGAATAATCCCCAGAATTTCTGGGGACAGATAATAGGCAGAAATCATATTCTAATCATGTGAACTTCTTGGAATTGAAGCTCACTATTGATTTTATCTCAAACCGCAAAATTAGCATACCACCAAATACAGTATATAAACCACCACAAAAGCAGACAGACCATCATCTACTTAGCTTCTCCTTCACTTCCTGTCCTCCACCTTGGAAAACAGGTAAGAATTTCAGATTGAAATTTGACGTATTCTTTCTTCACCTTTATTTCAAATGAGGCTGAGTTATATGAAGAAAATAACCACTTAATATATAGTCTTTGAGATTATTTAAAGTAGTACTGACACTATTTTCAGCACTTAGATTTAAAAAATAGAAATGTCTATAGCGATTTGGTAAAAGTTATGACTCCACAAACTTTAAGAGTCTAAAAAATGTATTAACAATGATTACTATTCTTTTAGTACAGGCCCGTTAGGCTATATTAAAAAATCTATTTTTTGAATTAATAAGTCTTCCAATTTTGTTAAATATAGAGCAACAGTAAAAGAGGATATATTTAAGTTATCGTTTGAGGGTATGAATAATTAATGGAAAACCTTTATCCCACAGTAGTTTTAGAGGGAGCATATTGAGTCAAGAAACTGCAAGATGTGTTGGGGATGTGTATTACTTGAAATGTTCAAAATATTTTTTCAGAAATATGTATTCATTAAACTTATTGTCCCCAACATCCCGCTTTATTATTTGGTTTATAATAATTCAAAGTATTAAAATAGACATATGAAATACAGAATTAAGTTAAGAAGAAAATGTTTTAGGGGCCCCTGGGTGGCTCAGTGGGTTAAGCCTCTGCCTTCAGCTCAGGTCATGATCTCAGGGTCCTGGGATCGAGCCCCACATCAGACTCTCTGCTCAGGGGGGGGCCTGCTTCCCCTTCTCTCTCTCTGCCTGCTTCTCTGCCTACTTGTGATCTCTTTCTGTCAAACAAATAAATAAAATCTTAAAAAAAAATTTAAAAGAAGAAAATGTTTTACTTTGTAAGAAAATTCTAGATGAGACAGAGATGACTTGGAAACAAAAGCAAAGGAAAAAGAATATTTGAAAGAAAGAGTACTTTAGAATCTGTTGGATAAAAATAAAGTTCTGGCTAAAAGATTGGTATATAAAATGCTAATTATGAAATATAGAAAATGCAATGAGATCCTTCCTACACATAATGACCTCTAATAGGATACTCTATTCTGTTTTTTTTTCTTTTTTTGAGTACTGACAATAAGAAATTATTTGAAAACTTATGTAGTTCTTAGGCAACACAAAATTAAGATTTACATAGTACACATGAGAAAGATCTAGGAAAAAAAATATTTTCCTAAAGAAAGAACATAATCTTCAGGCTTCAAATACTGGAAAGGATATTTTGCAGATGGATTAGGGACATTTTTCATGAAACGTTTTTAGTTCAGAAATTAAGTGTAAATATCTGAGATTGAAGATTGCATGCCAAGTGATATTAGTGTCACAAACATTATGTTGTATAAGAAATTATACAAATGCAACGAAATCAAGTATTTAAGATATTTCAGTTTAAAAGGTAATATGTATATTATGTTATACTACAAGAAGAGGTAGCCTGGAGTGGGGATTTGTCAAGAGGATCTGATATTTGGTAAATCATCAAGAAATCAGAGAAGAAATAAAGTCTATGATCTCTAAAGTTATGTGGCACAAGGGAGAGGGGGCATTACTAGATGTGTACGGATGTGGACTGAGTCATGCATACAAATGGAGAGGAGACTAACCACTCAGTGAGCATCTGGATAAGTGGAAGAAATAAAGTAAATGCTCCAGTGAAAATCTCTGTCTAATTGGAAATTAGGAGAAATAATTAAAAAAACAATATTTATGGAAACCATTTGGTTTAGTTAAAAAAATAGATAAAAAGAAAATATCTTCTTTGTTACATTTTCTTTGATCAGTCTCCTCCAGATAGAACTGAGGCTCTATCAGGGCTAAAATCTTAATATTTATTTGCTGCTATCATCCAAGCACCTAGACAATGTCTGGCAATAAAAGGTGTTAAATATATATTTTTGAACAAATTAATCAACTAATAAATGTTTCTGTAAATACTTATGACTTTTTTCTGTCTTTCAAAACAAAACAAAACAAAACAAAAACCAAACAACCATAGTGCTATGAATAAGATGAAAAAGAGTGAGGTAGGGTAGAGGTGATGGCTGAAAAAATCTGAGTGGTTGGCCATGAAGTATGAAAATGGTATGTAAGAGTACGTAGCCATAGTAGGCTTTGACCCTGCCTATTTGATAAAGCTTCTATTAGTATTTTTTCTAAAATGCAGTTATTTTTATTATGAATTATCCTTAGTTTCTTTACAAGGAAAGTAATTCTAGCTCAATAATAAAATAAATTGACCAATATGTTACCTTTCCTTCATTTTCCCATTGACAGGACTTGATAGCCATGAAGGTCTTCATCCTTGCCTGCCTGGTGGCTCTTGCTCTTGCAAGAGAGGTAAGCAAATATCTAAATAATTAAGATATAATGGAATATCTGTCTATGTTAGAGAAGAACATCAGCAACATTGTTAAAGTACAAATAAAGCAGAATTTCAACAGATTCATTGCACTTCTTAAAAAATCATTTACATTCATTCACTATTTCAACAGTGTGCAGTAGGGGCATATATCTGGGTCCAATGCTTTCTATACTACTGTGCCACCAGATCCTAAAGGAAAAGCAAATGGACAGACAAGTAAACAGACCAAAAAAAAAAAAAAAAGAGAGAGAAAGAGAGAGAACAAACAGATATAAAAATGGCAATAATAATATTCCACAGATATGACTGAATGCATGTGTAACCTAAATAAATGTACCTTATTCCAGTGATAAAATATATGTATCTCTTACTTTATGGCACTGGGACCAATTCTACCTGTGTCCACCCAAAGACATCAAAAGGATGAAGTATCAGGCAATAATTATAATCACAAATATATTTGAAATCATAGTAAACTGTTTAAAACAAAGTAAAATAACCTTGTTACCCATCAAAAACTGTTTACTCACATAAGATAAAATATATCAATAAAGTTACTAAATATAAAAGACATAAAAACAACTACCTTTCAAGACTCTCAATAAGCATCTTTTATTTCTCAAACTTGTGAAATAGAATAGCTCTGCATAAAGAAGATACAAATTAAATAGGAAAAATGTTTAATAATGAATTATCTGTGGAAACCAAAATGGTGTTTTTTGTTTTTCTCCATTACAGAAGGAAGAACTCACTGCATCCACTGAGGTAAGATGTTTTTATTCACAAAAAAATTTTCCAATCATAAAATATTAACTTTCTTTAATGATCTAGGAAAAGCGGTTGTTGATTGTTTTATTTTTTGTTTTTTCCATTACAGACTGTGGAAAGCCTTTCCAGCAGTGAGGTAAGACAATGTTTTCAGAGGCAGTTTCCCAGTTTGGGAACAGTAAAATGTTGTGCTATCTTTCTATTATGTTACATTAGGACAGTTAGATCAAAGCAGCTCTGTTCTGACATAAGGGTTGTTTTTTTTCTTTTTTTCTTTTTTTAGATTTTATTTATTCATTTTACAGAGAGGGAGGGATCACAAGTAGGCAGAGAGGCAGGGAGAGAGAGAGGGAGAAGCAGGCTCTTTGCTGAGCAGAGAGCCTGGTGTGGGGCTCAATCCCAGGACCCTGAGATCATGACCTGAGCTGAAGGCAGAGGCTTAACCCCACTGAGCCACCCAGGCACCCACTGACATACATTTTGAAGTAAACTATTATTTTTTTCCACTGCATATATGTAAGGACAGAATAAATATCTGGAGAATTCAGTGTTCTAGAACTTTCTAAGTTGGTGTGCTACTTGAAATTCCATCATCGTAACCCCCCATTTTTTTTAAAAAGAACTGTACAGTCTTGTTTTCTGTCTTGAGCTCTCTTTGCCCTGTCCTCATTCCCTATTCCGATATTTATTGAGTGCTGTCTGTAGATCAGACATTTACTAGTAGCTGTGGTACCAAGGAAAAGAGGGATGTCCACAGTGAAGAGCTTGCAACAGACTATGTGAGCAGACATGCAAATGGACACATTTTATAACTTTAGAAAATAAGAGATGGCAAGAGGTAGTGTAGTCCTAAATCTGCTGGGGAGAATCATGTAGGCATTTATCCTGGTACCGCCCTTTTTGGATATGTCATTATCTGCTGGTTAAATTGTACATCAGTATACTTTGTCTCTCTACAAGGCTATCAGACTATTAAGGGAGGCATTTACTTCTTATAAATAATTTGAAGTATAAATATATTAAGTAACCTGAGAATGATCAGAAGAATTAAAAGATAAAATTCATATTCTCAATGAATATTATTCTCCTAGAATCAGATAGAATATTAGCAATCATTTTTTTGTCCTAGGGGAGGAGCATGGTGATGGAGAAAAATTAGCATCTACTAAATACCTCTTTTTGTACTATGTTCACTGATTTTCTTTTCTTATGTAACTGAATTCATTTTTCTTTTATACATCAAGCTTATGCAGAACACTGCAACATCTAAATTTCAGCAGTTATCCTGAGTTTTTAATATTATCAAACAAGGTGTCCATTTTAACCTATCATGTGCCTTCATTTTCTGATTTGTATTGACAAATAAAGAACATTCATAGAACTAAAACTAATTTTATTTTTATTTTCCGAAGGAATCTATTACGCACATCAACAAGGTAACACCTTCATATTTAAATGTACTTATTTTCACAATTTCCTACATTTAATTTTTATAGGTGGTAACATTTCTTTATATGTGATTTGTTTTTTAGCAGAAACTTGAGAATTTTAAGCGTGAAGAACAGCAGCAAAGAGAGGTAACTCATTCATGATAAGAATATTTCTAAAATTATTATGAAATATAATATATATAAAACATGTACATGTTCATGCTATAGAATGATAATAAAATAAATGCCAGTGAGAAGATTAAGATTTGACAAAGGCAAAATATTTTTAAGACATAAATGCATTTTTCAAACTCACAATCAATTTGCAGAGTATAGAATAAAAACCTAAGAATAGTTCTTGATTTACTCACATTTCTAGCTGGGGAACTAGGTTCCCCTTAGTCTCAAGATCGATACTCCAATGAAAGAGAATGAGAAGGCAATCCGGCACATTTGTTAGCTGTATAATTTTAGCCCCAAGTTACTCTATACTTAATTTTCCTTTCTATAAACTGAGAATATTCCTAACCCCACAGTTTGATAAGCTGACAGACAGTGAATATTCAATAATTTTATATAACATTTTATAGGTTTTATATTAACATTTACAAATATATGAAGTTCTTAAAAGAATTTCTATTACACCGATGAAATAAATGAGGTACAGAACAATTGAGCACATAATTGTCTGACAGTATCACACAGTTATTAAGTAGTAGAGCTTGCTTAAAATTAGAGATTTTCTTCGAAAACATAACATTCTTCATTTAATTAAATTACAATTGTGGTAACATGTATCTAATTGTGATATTTCAACTTCCCTATTTATCAATAAAGTTGTATGGTTTGGGAATTATGCCAATATTTCCTAAATCAAAATGAATTTACAAGTTGATGCCTCTCGAAAAACTCAAAATAATTACCTTCTCCCAAGGGAAGTCGTGCTAGAAGATGGCTGGTGTTAAGTAACTCCCTGAATGAAGCTGTAAAATAATATTTAACTTTCATTAAAACAACAGCAGCAACAACAAATAAACCTTGGAATGATCCCTGTCAGCTTCTTTAAATAGATCTTTATTATATGAACACAATTTGCTCTATTACCAAAACATTATGTTGAAAAGTCCATGCCTATGAAGTCCAAAGTGGACAGCTACAACTATCTAAGCGATTCAGAACAACGTGAAATAAGTCTTGGAATCTCCAGACATTGATTTCAGCTTGTTCCGTAGGTTCACCTATGAAGGGAGTGAGGTAATGGGAAATCCCTCAATGAGCATTTTACTCAGTCTTCACCTGACTGAAAATAATCTCTTAACCAAATCAGTAAAAGATTTTTCTTCCCTCTTTTCACTCAATTATGATAGTTCAAAAGGCAGTAGCTTAGATCATCACAAATGACTGTGACGACTGAATCATGGACCCAAACACTCTTTTCTTTCTTTCCAGGATGAACGCCAGAATAAAATTCACCCCCTTGCCCAGCAACAGCCTCTAGTCTTTCCTAATGCTGATCCCATCCCCTTTGCTATCCTTCCACAGAATGTCCTGCCTCTTGCTCAGCCTGCTGTGGTGCTGCCTGTCCCTCAGCCTGAAATAGTGGAAGTCCCCCAAATTAAGGAGAACATCTTTCCTACACGCAAAATGATGCCCTTTCTTAAGTCTCCAGTAGCGCCCCTTTTGAACAGCCAAATCCAGAATCTGGCTGATCCTGAAAATCTGCACTTTGCTCAGCTTCAGCCTCAGCCTCTGCCTCTGCCCCTGCCCCTGACCATGGCTCTGCCTCTGCCTCTGCCTAGGCTCCAGCCCCTGATGCAGCAGATCCCCCAGCCTCATCCTCAGACCCCCATGCTTGCTCCTCAGCCACTGCTGTCCATCCCACAGTCCAAAGTCCAGGCTCTTCCCCAGCCAGTGCTGCCCCAGAGAAACATGCCCCTACAAGCCTTTCTGCTGTCCCAGGAGCCTCCTCGTGAAGCCCATCTTGTGACTCAACCACTTGCCCCAGTTTACAACTCTGCTATTGTAAGTCCAAACTTACTAATTCTGCTTTCTCACTTATGACGTGAATACAGTGACAGAAGAAATGTGAGAATGAAAGAATAAATGAATAACAAATGGATCTAAAAGCACTTTATTTAGATTGGTGATTCTCAATACTAGCAACATAATAGATAATTAATACATAATACATAATAGTAAAACTTTTTCTTTCCAAAATCCCAATGTCTGGGCCTACCTGCAGAGATTCTGATATAATTATTCTGATCTTCTATGTAGAAGATACTATTGGAAACAAATTATTTCAGGAGATTCTGATTTAATTGATCTGTTGAGAATTTGGATAAAGAGGATTAAGGCTTATTAAAGCTGGAATTAAACTTGATAGTCTGGCCTTGGAATAAGGAAGGCTTATTATTTTCTACAATTTTGAAGTTTTCCTTGTATGTGTCTATTCTGCAAATGCCTTATTTCACATCATGTTTCCGACATATGTACATATGATGGCAAACAATTGAGATGATTATTTCATTCTCAGAAAATTCTTAGGGAATGTGTCTTTGTGTCTTTGCCAAATGCAAATTGTATATTTATTTATTTTGCTTTTTAAATTTTTTTTTTTTTAAGGTTTAAGGGAATTTCAACGTTAATGTCCCCTCCTCACTTTTGGTAAGTTTTGGGAGTTTGGAGATTAGACTGAACATTTTTATAGATAATATCTTTTTACATTTCATCCTATTGGATAAGTCCAAGACAGTGACAAACTTTATCAATATACCAATTTATTTATTAATGATCCAAGTGTCATGGATGCCTTAATGGTTGACTAATATCTACTGACCTGAAAGTATGTATCAAATTTTAATTATGTACTATTGACAGATTTGACTAGCTTGCATTCAAATGCCTATGTTCTGATGCTTGATTGTCATCATTTTTAGGAAAAATTGAAAATAGTATCTTCTACTTTTATGCGAATATATTTGAGATTTTTTTAAAGATCACTTTCATTCTCATTCTAACTTGGGCTTCATAACTTCAATTGTTCTTAATCTCATTTAAAATGTACATATTATCCTTTAATTCATTAGCCAAACTAAAATTAATTATTTCAGGTATGAGGTTTAAAAAGAGGAGAGAATATAGCTTTGGGATTTATAAAATACAACTCTGTCTGTGATCATGATAGACTAGACAGTTCACTAAACCAATATCAGGTGAGCTGATATTTAGTCATACAGGAATTTTTATATGCCTCCAAGGTAGGGCTCAACATTTTGCCTTTGTAACAAAATTTGTTTTGTAAATTCATGACACCAGAATTACAAATGAGGAGGGATGAATAGTTACAGTATATAACAAAACCAACTCTATATGTGCTTTATATTCTACAGAATTGACTGTGACTGGAAATGTGGCATCTTTTCACTTGGCATCCTGATAGCAAAATTGATAATTTTTGCATGACTCTCCATGGAAAAAAATGAAAGAAATTGTCTTTTATTTATTTTATGTACTATATGACATTCATCTTAATCTGAATTTGACTCATAAATTCTACATTTTCCAAATTGTAATTCAGTAATACATCAGAATTTAATTTTGAGTTGGAAATACCCTAAACTTGGGAAAAATATGTATAGTTTCTGGAATTGTGTTTGTTATTATTTAAGTATCTATTTCCTAGCCAGTCATTTCAATAAAATTAATCCTTTAGGCATATTTAAGTTTCTCTGTCTTTATTATAATTTTTTAAACCTGAGTTGGCCTTAAGATTATTGTCAATTTCAGATTATTGGTGTTAAAAATAACCATGGAGGAACTGAAATTAAATAGGATGTTTTGAATTAAATGGTAAAGAATATCAAAAAGTGGAGAAAAAGAGAGTGGTCATATATCACATTTGCTCTAGAAAGTCTTGGTTTACACCCATTGCCTAGTTAAACTGTGTAACTTGCGCCTTTCTCTCTCAATCATACCCAGTATTGGATGTTAAATTTTATGGTCACTGTGGGGAAAAAAAAAAAGCTTCAAATGGAAAAGCTGATTCACAGCTCAGCCACATGTAGTGAGGTAGTGCTGTGAAACTTACTCAGTCCTCCAGAACTTCAATTTCCACATCTATAAAACAGGCGATTCAAAGGTTTTTATTGAAGTTTTAATATGATTAGTGTCCTGCACAGATATAGGACAATTGCTCCCTACAGCTCCATATTACTGACTCCACTTACACCAGAGCAGGAAGAGCCAGTATCACAATCAGAATGAAGGAGGTTATGTGGTTTTCGCTGATAATGCCCAAGAAATAGGATTTAACATGAGTCTCTAGTATCTATTTTTTTTGATTGCAGAGTAATTGTCTCATTGTAATGAGTAATCCCCTACCAACTACCACACCTGTACACTCAATCTCATCCCTTGAATTTACACAGTGACTCGTCCTTACCCATTAGTCCATCTTCCCTGCCATCCTCAGTGATCTCCTCACCTAAGGATCAAGTGTGAGATAACTTATGCTATAATATCTTCCCTTTTTAAAGAAAATTCCATCTTGTGACCGTACACTTCCAAACTCCTCCCAGTCTTTCAGGCTACTCTGTGGCAACTGTTAGAGAAGAACTATCCATACAGAATATATTATGCTTTCATTAATCTGCTTCCATCAAAGTTTTGTCCCTATAGAAATCACTTTTTTCCAAGGTAACCAACCACTTCTATCTTGCTAATCTGTGTTCATTTTACCCAACCTCTCAGAGCTATTTGGTAGAGTCGATCATCCCTTTTTTTTGGAAATATCATACTTTTCTTCATTTGAAATTTTAAACCTTGGCTTCTCTCTTAACGCATTAGCCATTTCTTTGCAGTCTCCTTTCTGGCGTTTCTTTTTCCAACCCTTAAATGTTGGAGTACCCTAAGGGTTTAGCCTTACTCTGGATAGTTCCATGGCTTGAAGTCCATTCATGGGTTGAAAGCTTCTAAATGTGTATCTCCAAACTCATTCTTTCCTGAACTCCAAACTCACACACTCAACTTGCCTTCCAGGCCTCCACACCCAGGTATCTAATTAACTTCCCAAATCTGGCAAGGCCAAGCATAACTCTTCATCTGGATCCAGGCTCTGAATTGCTCAAATTTAATTGGGTATTCTAGAAAGAAAAAAAAGTAATATACTAATATAGAGACAATAGACTTACTTGAGTAAGAACTTCACCATAAGAACTTCAAACATATGAGTTTCTTAATGGCCAATAAACATATGAAAAGGTACTCAACATCACTAGTCCTCAGGAAAATGCTACTTAAAGCTCCCACAGGATATTATGACACTATCACCAGAGTGATTAAAATGAAAAAAAAAAATTGTCCTTACTGAGTATTAGCAAAAACAAACAATAACAATGCGAACCAATGATGATGTAAATGTAAACAGGCAGGAGCCCCTTGGGAACCTGTGTCAGTCTTTGTCAAAAATCAACATCTGATTATCTTGTGACTAGAGGTTTTACTCTTAAGAATATAACCAATAGGGGTACTTGGGTGCCTCAGTTGGTTAAGTTTCTGCCTTCAGCTCAGGTAGGAACTGGGATCATGCTCTGAGTTGGGCTCCCTACTCAGTGGGACATGAATGATAGGTATCTAAACAAAAAATACACAAGATTGTACAACACCATTAATATTACATATTAGAATCTATGAAAAATTAATTTCTAGTACACTAAGTTAGACAGTGGTTATCTGAGGGGAGGTAGAACTTGAGAGGGAACATGAAGTGCTGCTTTCAGATGTTAGTGATAGTCATTCCCTTAAACCAGAGGATGTGTACTTTGTGATAATCTTTTGATGTGTGCGCCTTTCTATTTGCCTGTTTGTTGCTTTAAAAACATAAATGTAGGGGTACCTGGGTGGCTCAGTGGGTTAAGCCTTTGCCTTCAGCTCAGGTCATGGTCGCAGGGTCCTGGGATCGAGTCCCGCATCGGGCTCTCTGCTCAGAGAGGAGCCTGCTCTCCACCCCTCTCTTTGCCTGCCTCTCGGCCTACTTGTGATCTCTGTCAAATAAATAAAATCTTTTTAAATAAAATAAAAAAATAAATGTATAGTACATGTAAAATCATGTATTTCTTCATTAGTGTTGTGTCTACCTTCTTTTTCCCTAAAGGGGGGGGCTTCCCCAGTGTGCAGTCAACTCTCTACCTCTGGACTTAAATATAATTCCACACTAGGCCAATGAATCCAGTTTCCTCAGAAACTATGGAATGGCTGCATCAATCTACTGAAAAATGTAACTGAAAAATATCACCCCTACTGGGGTGATATTTGAAAAAAAATGGGAAACAAGAGATGGGAGAGAACTTGCAGATTAATTGCTGCTTCATTTCTTTTGGTTCTCTGTATAGTATTCAGAGATGCAGTTCTATGCAGTCTGTGTTCATTACATAATAATTATCTTCAGTTTTTTTTAATTGCTGAAAAGATTCAGAGGACTCAATCAGCTTATGCTGTAATAAAGACAGCTTTATTACAGGCAAAAAACAGAAGACAGCAACAGCAAGGCAAGGATACACAGCAAGACAGGTGCTAAGATCGCAGTAGCAACTTATTTGTCCTCCCAATGCTTGGTAGCCCAGAATATGCTTCATCTCCAGCTCTCAAACCACCCACAGAGGCTGCACAAAACGTTTCCGTCCCACGAAGCTCAAAACTACGGGATGAAACCAAGGAGGGAGACAAACCATAAGAGACTCTCAGGAGACAAGCTGAGGGTTGCTGGAGAGGAGGGGATTGGGAGGGATGGGTAATTAGGAGATGGACATCGTGGGGGGGGGATGTGTTGTGGTGAGCACTGTGCATTGTGTAAGGCTGACGATTCACAGACCTGTACCCCTGAAACAAATAATTCATTATACGTTAATAAAAAAACAAAACAAAACAAATTTTGTTCGTTTATTGGAAGGGTCTCTTAAAAACCTTGTCATGCAGAGCTATTTTAGGTACATGACCAGTCTTGACTGTTGAAAACCATCCCTGCTTCACTCTCCCATGCCTAGATCCCACTGAAGCCTGGTACAGACCATATGCAATTATTACTAAGCAATCCTGACAAGCTGATCTATCCTTCCCAAAGCAAAGCACAGGCATATGGTTATAATATCATTTGCCTTTAGCTATTAAATACCATAGTGTTGGCCAAGAGTCAGTGACTCTAGAGATAAGCATGCAGTCATCCAGACCGACTGAGATTGATGCTATGTTACACATAGCCTTTCTGGAGAAAAGTTGTGTGCTGAGAAGGCATACCTGCTGATACCCTTCGACTGTAGTGAAGTGGTTCTCACCTTGCTTTGCATCTTTCCTTACCTCCAGTTACTTAGGGTGCAACCATTTACATAATTCATAAGTACTTC